>CAUYUJ010016394.1:611791-675570 GCA_963575745.1 Prorocentrum cordatum | reverse complement strand
TTTTTTTTTACGCTCCGCGAATCCCCACCAGCCCATTCAGAAGCCCTGCCCATGAGAGAGTTGGCCGGGGAAAAAATGCGAATTGCTACACCTAGTGAAACAGACCGTGCAACGAGAGGAGAGGAAGGAGGGTGTTGAGCCATCTTGGAGACTATCTTGGAGCACGGGGGGCCTTCTTGCAGCTACGGGGCTGGATTGGGGGATATTGGGATCCTTTTGTAGCTAGTCTGGGGAATCGTGGGGCCCCCTTGGGCTCTTTGGGGGGTCTTGGGGTCCTCTAAGGGCTCGTTCGGGGAGCCTTGGGGCCCTCTTGGGGCAATCTTGGGACTTTCTTTGGGCCCTCTTTGTGAGCTGTGGAGCGCCTCCTGAGGCAATCTTGGAGACCATCGATCAAAGGAGGGGGGGTCTTCGATCTCCCTCCCACCTCATGGGCCATCGATATAGCCTCTTGGGGCCCTCTTGGGGCAATCTTGGGCGCTCTTGGGGCAGTCTTGGGTGCCTCTTGGGCCCTTCTTGGAGCTCCCTTTGGGCCATCTTGAGGCCTCAAAATCGCATCGGAAGCGAAAAGGCGAGAAGGTAAGAATCAGTGATTGTCCTAAGGTTTTTGGCTGATTTCTGCTTCTCGGGGGGGTCCTGAGGGGCCGCTACAAGCACCTGGAAACGTCTTGTGGCCCTCTTGGGGCCTCTTGGGGGCATGTTGTTAGCTAGATTGGGCCATGTTGGGCTACCTTGAGCGATCTTGGAGGCCATTTTGGGCTCTCTGAGGCCCTCTTCGAGCCATCTCAGGCTATATTGGACGCCCTGGCCGCTCGCGAACCCCCCCGTCTAGGCGGGGTCGGGGGAGGGGTCAAGCTACCCTCCCGCCCGCAAGCCGTCTAGCTCACTTTCACCCGCCCTCCCAACACATAAGTAACACCCGAGCCTGCGCATGTTCAGCGGTCGTCTTTGGATGGGCAGCTACTGGGAACCAAGGCCGACCCCAGGTGCGCGACGCTGCGGCGAGGTGCGCCACGCGTGCCAGGGGCGCCACGCGCGTCAGGCACCCCTGGGGGCCGAGCGTGCCAGGCACGCCTGGTGCGCCAGATGCGCCACGTGCTCCGAGTGCGCCAGGTGTGCCGCACACTCCAGCTGCGCCAGGTGCGCCATGTTCGGGGCACGTGAAGAGCGCGTCAGGTGCGCCTGCGCACGTGACAGCACACATCGGGGAACATGTCGGCCCCGCCATCCTTGTCGAAAACCAGTGCCCATCGTTGTGCCTGGTGGGCCAGCGCACAGCAGGCCACGCGCCACCACCCCCGCCGTCTCTGGTAAAAACCACTTGACAGTGATCGCGGGATGGCCGCGCATGATCCAGATTTAGCCGCGAGGTGCATGTTGTATTGTTTGTTGTCAGGGATGTAGCCCTGCGCGCAGCAGGGAATATGCTGACACCCCCGCCGCCCGTGTCACACACCATACAAAGTGCTCGCGGGCCTCACGAACATGACTCCAGACTTTGCCCAACAGTGTACCTTGCAATGTTTTTTGGCAGGGGTGGCGTGGTGGGGCGGGGGTTGGGGCGCATCGGGTTGGCCGCGCATGCTCCAAATGTGGGGGCAGAGTGCGGTCTGTATTGTTCCCAGACATCCTGTGGTGTTGGGTCATCGCTTTGAAGAGACAGCGCCCCGCGTTCACTCCTTCCTTCCCCCCGCTGGCCCCTCCCTCGTCGCCGCACACATTTCGGCACGCCCCTCGCGCGTTTCGTGGCCCCATAGGGAGCTCCACCGAGGGCCCCAGTGGCTGCGTTGGCATGGCGGCACCGCGCCCATTTCGGCACACCCCTCACACGCTTCGTGGCCCCATAGGGAGCCCCACCGAGGGCCCCAGTGGCTGCGTTGGCATGGCGGCACCGCACCCATTTCGGCACACCCCTCACACGTTTCGTGGCCCCATAGGGAGCTCCACCGAAAGCTCAGTGGCTGCGTTGGCATGGCGGCACCGCAACAATTTCGGCACACCCCTCACACGTTTCGTGGCCCCATAGGGAGCTCCACCGAGGGCCCCAGTGGCTGCGTTGGCATGGCGGCACCGCACACATTTCGTCACACCCCCCACACGTTTCGTGGCCCCACAGGGAGCTCCACCGAATGCCCCAGTGGCTGCATTGGCATGGCGGCACCGCAACAATTTTGGCACATCCATCACACGTTTCGTGGCCCCATAGGGAGCTCCACCGAGGTCCCCAGCGGTTGCGTCGGCATGGCGGCAGCGCACCCAATGTGGCACACCCCTCACACGTTTCGTGGCCCCATAGGGAGCTCCACCGAGGGCCCCAGCGGCTGCGTTGGCATGGCGGCGCCGCACCCATGTCAGCACACCCCTCACACGTTTCGTGGCCCCATAGGGAGCTCCACCGAGGGCCCCAGTGGCTGCGTTGGCATGGCGGCACCGCAACAATTTCGGCACACCCCTCACACGTTTCGTTGCCCCATAGGGAGCTCCACCGAGGGCCCCAGTGGCTGCGTTGGCATGGCGGCACCGCACACATTTCGGCACACCCCTCACACGTTTCGTGGCCCCATAGGGAGCTCCACCGAGGGCCCCAGTGGCTGCGTTGGCATGGCGGCACCGCATTCATTTCGGCGCACTCCTCACACGTTTCGTGGCCCCATAGGGAGCTCCACCGAGGGCCCCAGTGGCTGCGTTCGCATGGCGGCACCGCACCCATGCCGGCACACCCTTCACACGTTTCGTGGCCCCATATGGAGCTCCACCGAGGGCCCCAGTGGCTGCGTTGGCACGGCGGCACCGCACCCATTTCGGCACACCCCTCACACGTTCCGTGGTCCCATAGGGAGCCCCACCGAGGACCCCAGTGGCTGCGTTGGCATGGCGGCACCGCACCCATTTTGGCACACCCTTCACGCGCTTCGTTGCCCCATAGGGAGCTCCACCGAATGCCCCAGTGGCTGCGTTGGCATGGCGGCACCGCACTCATTTCGGCACACTCCTCACACGTTTCGTGGCCCCATAGGGAGCTCCACCGAGGGCCTCAGTGGCTGCGTTGGCATGGCAGCACCGCATCCATTTCGGCACACCCCTCACACGTTTCGTGGCCCCATAGGGAGCTCCACCGAAAGCTCAGTGGCGCAGTTCGCATGTTGGCGCTGCCCGATTTTGCGTCACCCCTCACACGCTTCCTGGCACAATAGGAAGCTTCACATGAGGTCTCAGTGGCGCAGTTCGTTGAATGGGTTGGAAATCGAGGGAGGGGGGGGGGGGGGGGAAATTCGTTTAAAGTTTTCGTGCGCGTAGAATGAAAGTTTTCGAGCGCGTAGAAGGACAAGACCATCGCGATTTGTCCCAACCATCATGTGGTGTTGGGTCATCGTTTTGAAAAGACAGCGCCCCGCGTTCATTCCTTCCTTCCTTCCTCCCGCTGCCCCCTCCCTCGTCGCCGCACCCATTTCGGCACACCCCTCACACGCTTCGTGGCCCCATAGGGAGCTCCACCGAAGGCCCCAGTGGCTGCGTTGGCATGGCGGCGCAGCACCCATGTCAGTATTCCCCTCACACGTTTCGTGGCCCCATAGGGAGCTCCACCGAATGCCTCAGTGGCTGCGTTGGCATGGCGGCGCCGCGCCCATTTCGGCACACACCTCACACGCTTCGTGGCCCCATAAGTAGCTCCACCGAGGGCCCCCGTGGCTGCGTTGGCATGGTGGCGCCGCACCCATTTCGGCACACCCCTCACACGCTTCGTGGCACCATAGGGGGCTCCACCGAAGGCCCCAGTGGCTGTGTTGACATGGCGGCGCCGCACACATTTCGGCACACCCCTCACACGTTTCTTGGCCCCATAGGGAGCTCCACCGAAGGCCCCAGTGGCTGCGTTCGCATGGCGGCGCCGCACCCATTTCGGTACACCCCCACACGTTTCGTGGCCCCATAGGGAGCTCCACCCCGAAGAAAATGCTCCTGGTGGCTTGCGTCCCCCGCTAGGAGTGTCGCCTGGCACCCATTTCGGCACACCTTCAATCACGTTCGCCGGCCCATAGGGAGCTCCACCGAATTGCCCCAGTGGCTGCGTCTCGCATGGCGGCGCCGCACCCCATTTCGGCACCAACCCATTCACACTTTTTCGTCGTGCCCCTATAGCGTAGCTCCACCGGAAGGGCCCCAGTGGCTGCCGTTGGCATTGGGTGGCGCACGACTCATTCGGGCACACCCTCTCACACGCTTCGTGGCCCCATAAGGGAGCTCCATCCGAATGGCCCCATGTGGCTGCGTTGGCGCCATGCGGGCGCAGCCCCCTGTCGGACACACCTCACAAGCTTGTGGCCCCACGCGGAGCCCGCCACGGAAGGCACCAGTGGCTACGGTCGCAGGCATGGGGCGGGCCGCGCCCATTTGGCACAGACCTCACCACGGTTTCGTGGCCCATAGGGAGTTCCACCGAATGCCCCAATGGTGCAGTTGGCCATTGCGGCAGCGCCACCCATTTCGGCACACCCCTCACACGTTTCGTGGCCCTAGGGAGCTACACCGAGGGCCCACAGTGGCTGCGTTGGCATCGCGGCGCCGCACCCATGCGGGCACAACCTCCACCACGTTTCGTGGCCCCATAGGGAGCTCCACCGAATGCCCCAGTGGCTGCGTTAGCATGGCGGCGCCGCACCCATTTCGGCACACCCCTGACACGTTTCGTGGCCCCATAAGGAGCTCCACCGAAGGCCCCAGTGGCTGCGTTCGCATGGCGGCGCCGCACCCATTTCGGCACACCCCTTACACGTTTCGTGGTTCCACAGGGAGATTCACCGAAGCTCCCAGTGGCTGCGTTGGCATGGCGGCGCCGCACCGAGGAAGATGTTCACTATTGCGGTACTCACAGCTGCATATGGTTGGGTCCTTCGCCAGGCTAATTTTTTGACAGGGGTGGTGGGGGGACGGGCCCGCATGGAGTCGGCATGGTTCTGGGTTGGCCGCCGGCCGGGTGGGGGAGGGGGTGCATATAATAAGGAACAGTGTTGAACCATTACCCAAAAGGGAAGAAGGGCTTTCGAAGAGGAAATAAAGACATTTTTGGACCATCTGCGCCCAGAGGGCCACTGGGATTCTTATGCTGACCCCTTTTCTTATCCTTTGTCTTATGTCTTAGTTTGTTGGTGCCTCCTCTTTTTCCTTCAACGCGTCCGCTGGCCCCCCCTCGTCCACGCCCCCCTCGTGGACGCCCCCGAAGCTAGCAGCTAGCCGCGCATTGCGGGTCTGGGCCGCAGGGCTATCCCTGTCTGGAGTGGCGGCGCGAGAGCGCGAAGGGAGGCGCGCGTCGCGCGCGGCGGGCTGCGCGCGGGGCGCGAAGTTGGGTGGCCACCCTCCTCCTTCGCGTCCTCCCCCCTCCCCCCTCCCTCCTCCTCCTCCTCCTCTCCTCCCCCCTCCCACCTCCTCGCCCCTCCTCCCTCCTCCTCCTTCTCCTCCTCCTCCTCCTCCTCCTCCTCCCTCCTCATCCTCCTTCTCCTCCTCCTCCTCCTCCTCCTCCTCCTCCTTCTCCTTCTCCTTCTCCTCCTCCTCCTACTCCTCCTCCTCCTCCTCCTCCTCCTCCGCCTGGCCCCTGGGGCTTGCACTGCCCGGGGTGGCGGCGCGAGAGTGCCAAGATACAGGGGCGCTTGGCGCTCGGCGCGAAGGATGGGGATCGTACCAGAGGCGGGCGGAGTTGGATCGGGGATCGGGACCTGGATCGAGGGATCGAACATGTCGCAGCGCCGTTTGTTCCGACGCGCGGCCTTCCGTCTTGGGAAGGGCGCCTCGGTCACCAGGGCAAACGCCGCCTCGGGCGCGGTGGGTTCGCTGTGGGTTTGCCGCAGGATCGGGACCGCATCGGAGGCGGGGAGCTTCGCGGAGTTGGGCGGCCGGATCGGCTTGGAGCAGTCGCCACGGGGGAGACGGGTCCTGAGGGAAACGGGTCCTGAGGTTTATCGCCGTTTTCGGGCTCTCGGGGCCCTCCACGGGCCCCAGGACTGTCAAAAAACGACTCAGGATGAAAAACTCGTCCTTGGGGGAGGCCCCAGGGTGCAGGACCCGTTTCCCTCAGGACCTGCTTCCCCCACGCTAAACGGGCGCGCGGCCCCTGAGGCCGTCACTTGGATGCAGCTGCAGGGCTACCTCGCGAACGTGTACCCCATCACCGCGCCGCCCAGCTGGCCTCCCGAGGGGCTGGTCGGCGGGAGCTTGAACTACCTGGATATCGACCGGGTCGAGAGGTCCAGGACTCAGAAGGCGCTGCCGCGGAGGATCGACGGCGGTCGACCGCGCTCGACGACGACGACGACGACGACGAGGACGACGACGACGAAGACGACGAGGACGACGATGACGACGACGAGGACGAGGGCGACGAGGACGGCGAGGGTGACGGCCGACGACTGCCTCATTCGCTCCCTGCAGAGGTGCAGGCACAGTGGCAGGATGATGATAACGCTGGCGCGTCTAATGTTAAGTCGGGCATGTTTTTCTACAGGAGGAATATTCAAAAATAGTTTTAAAAAATGCTCTGGGGACGATTTTCGACCATTCTTGAATACGTGTGAGCATTTGGGGGTGTATTTCTCGCGTCCAAAATCCGCCTGTAGGAGGACACGCCCGACCTAAGTAACGGAAAGAGCGAGGTACGAGTGATGACGTTGTGTTGGGGCGAAGCCCTTAAGGGAGGGGTCCAGGGGAGGGGCGAGGCGGGGACGCAGGGTTGGTAATGGCCGTTGTCGGGTTTTCCCTCGGGTTTTACATGTTTTTCGGGTTCCCCCCCCAGACAGTCCAAGACCGCTCCAAGAGAGCCCAAGACCGCCCAAGACGGCCCAAGAGAGGCCCCCAAGAGGCGCCCAAGGGGCGTCCCAAGAGGGCCCCAAGAGGCCAAAACCATTCATTTTCTAGGAAAACGTAAATTTTTAGCATGTACGGTTTTTCGGCTTCCACGGCGTTGACGGCGGCCCACGAGGCCCCCAAGACCGCCCCAAGACGGCCCAAGAGGCGCCCAAGACGGCCCAAGAGGGCCCCCAGACGGCCCCAAGAGGGCGACCACGAACCGAAAAGTTTAGTCTTCCGCCCCAAGACGCTCCCAGGAGGCCCCAAGAGCCCCCCAAGAAGCCCCAAGAGGCCCCCAAGAGGCGCCCCAAGAGGCCACCAGGAGGCCCAAATCATTGATTTCTTATCAGAAAATGTACATGTTTAGCATGCACGGCTTTTCAATTTTCACTGCGTTGAAGACGGTCCAAGAAACGCAAAGAGCTCTTCACACCAAGGCTCCCAAGAGCGAACGGTGACGTAAACAAGCTGATACGACCAAGGCTCCCAGCAGAGAGCGGTGACGTATCAAGTTCCTGACACCAAGGCCCAGCCAAGGCTCAGGAACGGGCGGCAACGCAACAACCTCTGAACACCAAGGCTCCCGGGAGCGAGGGGTGACGTAACAAGCTCTCAACGCCAAGGCTCCCAGTACGAACGGTGGTGTGAGTTATTTCGGTTTCTGTTTCTGAAGCGCTCTTTCCGTTGCTGTGCCGGGCCAGGTAACGGAAAGAGCGAGGTACGAGTGATGACGTTCTGGTGTGGGCGAAGCCCTTACGAGGGGGGTTCCAGGGGGGGGTCGTAGGGAGAGTGAATGGGTGACGGAAAGAGCGAGGTACGAGCGAGTGGCGTTGAGCAGGGGCGAAGCCCTTCTTAGGGCGGGTGCAGGGGGGGGGGCGAGGCGCGGACGGGAGTTCTAATGGTCCTATTTTGGGGCTTGTTTCTAAGGTTTTTGCATGTTTCTCTGATTCTCCCTCCAGACGGCCGAAGAGCGCTCCAAGAGAGCCCAACACCGCCCAAGACCGCCCAAGAGGCCCCCAAGAGGCCCTCAAGAGGCGCCCAAGGGGCGCCCCAAGAGGGCCCCAAGAGGCAACAATCATCGATTCTAACGAGGCAAACGTATATTTTTAGCATCTACGGCTTTTCGCCTTTCATGGCGTTGACGACGTCCCAAGAGGCCCCCAAGGCCGCCCCAAAACGGCCCAAGAGGCTCCCAAGATGCCCCCAAAACGGCCCAAGAGGGCCCCCAGACGGCCCAAGAGGCGCCCAAGACGGCCCAAGAGGGCCCCAATACGGCCCCAAGAGGGCGACCACGAACCGAAAAGTCTAGCCTATCGCCCCAAGACGCTCCCGGGAGCCCCACGAGCCCCACAACGCTCCCTATCGCTCCCAAGACGCCCCAACAGCCCACAAAGAAGCCCCACGAGGCCCCCAAGAGGCGTCCGACGAGGCCACCAGGCCCCCAACACCGCCCCAAGACGGCCCCAGAGGCTCCCAAGAGGCCCCCACAACGGCCCAAGAGGGCGCCAAGACGGCCCAAGAGGCGCCCAAGACGGCCGAAGAGGGCCCCACGACGGCCCCAGAAGGGGGACCACGCACCCGAAAGTCTAGCCTTTCGCCCCAAGAAGCTCCCAGGAGGCCCCCACAGACCCACAAGAAGCCCCAAGAAGCCCCCAAAGGGGCCCAAAAAGGGCCGCAATAGAACTCCCAAGAAGGCTCAGAGAAGCCAAATAAAGAGCGATCGGTGACGCAAAATGCTCTTCACACCAAGGCTCCCAAGAGCGAACGGTGACGTAAACAAGCTCATAAGACCAAGGCTCCCAGCAGAGAGCGATGACGTAACAAGTTCCTGACATCAGGGCTCAGCCAAGGCTCAGGAACGGGCGGCAACGCAACAACCTCTGAACACCAAGGCTCCCGGGAGCGAGGGGTGACGTAACAAGTTCTCCACGCCAAGGCTCCCAGTACGAACGGTGGTGTGAGTAATTGCGGTTCATTTGTTTGAGGCGCTCTTTGGCGGCCCAGGTGACGGAACGAGCGAGGTACGAGCGAGTGGCGTTGAGCAGGGGGCGAAGCCTTTCTAGGGAGGGGTCCAGGGGAGGGGCGAGGCGCGTGGGCGGCGTCTAATGGTCCTATTCTGGGGTTGTTCCCTATGGTTTTTGCATGTTTTTCGGATTCTCCCTCCAGACGGCCGAAGAGCGCTCCAAGAGAGCCCAAGACCGCCCAAGACCGCCCAAGAGGCCCCCAAGAGGCCCTCAAGAGGCGCCCAAGGGGCGCCCCAAGAGGGCCCCAAGAGGCAACAATCATCGATTCTAACGAGGCAAACGTATATTTTTAGCATCTACGGCTTTTCGCCTTTCATGGCGTTGACGACGTCCCAAGAGGCCCCCAAGGCCGCCCCAAAACGGCCCAAGAGGCTCCCAAGATGCCCCCAAAACGGCCCAAGAGGGCCCCCAGACGGCCCAAGAGGCGCCCAAGACGGCCCAAGAGGGCCCCAAGACGGCCCCAAGAGGGCGACCACGAACCGAAGAGTCTAGCCTATCGCCCCAAGACGCTCCCGGGAGCCCCACGAGCCCCACAACGCTCCCTATCGCTCCCAAGACGCCCCAACAGCCCACAAAGAAGCCCCACGAGGCCCCCAAGAGGCGTCCGACGAGGCCACCAGGCCCCCAACACCGCCCCAAGACGGCCCCAGAGGCTCCCAAGAGGCCCCCACAACGGCCCAAGAGGGCGCCAAGACGGCCCAAGAGGCGCCCAAGACGGCCGAAGAGGGCCCCACGACGGCCCCAGAAGGGGGACCACGCACCCGAAAGTCTAGCCTTTCGCCCCAAGAAGCTCCCAGGAGGCCCCCACAGACCCACAAGAAGCCCCAAGAAGCCCCCAAAGGGGCCCAAAAAGGGCCGCAATAGAACTCCCAAGAAGGCTCAGAGAAGCCAAATAAAGAGCGATCGGTGACGCAAAATGCTCTTCACACCAAGGCTCCCAAGAGCGAACGGTGACGTAAACAAGCTCATAAGACCAAGGCTCCCAGCAGAGAGCGATGACGTAACAAGTTCCTGACATCAGGGCTCAGCCAAGGCTCAGGAACGGGCGGCAACGCAACAACCTCTGAACACCAAGGCTCCCGGGAGCGAGGGGTGACGTAACAAGTTCTCCACGCCAAGGCTCCCAGTACGAACGGTGGTGTGAGTAATTGCGGTTCATTTGTTTGAGGCGCTCTTTGGCGGCCCAGTTGACTACAGAGTGCGAGTTACGAGCGAGAGTGCGATGAGCAGGGGGTCGAAGCATTTTCTAGGATAGGTCCCGGGGAGGGGCTAGGGGGCGTGGGCGGCCGTCCTAATGGTCCAATTCTGGGTTTGGTCCCTATGGTTTGTTGCATAGTATTCGATTCTTCCCACTCCTAGACGTCCGAGGAGCGCTCCAAGAGAGCCCCCCCCCCCCAAGACCGCCCAAACCAGCCCAAGAGGCCCCCAAGACCCCCCAAGAGGCGCCAAGGGGCGTCCCAAGAGGTGCCCCAAGAGGCAATTATCCCGGCAAAGCAACCTAACAGCGATGTGTAGGAGCATATCTGAAGCATCCCCCTTAAGATTCAGATGAGAATCCAGTTGTAGAGTTCTGCTGTTCTCGCAGTCGTAGTCGCATTCGCGATGACAGTCGCAGTGGCCTGCATTAGCCTCAGCCTCAGCCTCAGCCTGCCTCAGCATCAGCCTCAGCCTCAGCTTCAGCCTGCCTCAGCCTCAGCCTCAGCCTGCTCCTTCATCAGCCTCAGTCTGCCTGCAGCCTCGGCCTCAGCCTCAGCCTGCCTCAGCCTGAGCCTGCCTCAGCCTCAGCCTCAGCCTCAGCCTGCCTCAGCATCAGCCAGCCTCAGCCTCAGCCTCAGCCTCAGCCTCAGCCTCAGCCACAGCCTCAGCCTCAGTCTCAGTCCCTTCAGCCTGCCTCAGGCCTCAGCCTCAGCCTGCCTCAGCCCTCAGCCTCAGCATCAGCCTGCTCAGCCTCAGCCTCAGCCTTCAGCCTCAGCCTCAGCCTCAGCCTCAGCCTCAGCCTGCCTCAGCCTCAGCCTGCCTCAGCCTCAGCCTCAGCCTCAGCCTGCCTCAGCATCAGCCTCAGCCTCAGCCTCAGCCTAGCCTGCCTCAGCCTCGGCCTGCTGCTCAGCCTCAGCCTCAGTCTGCCTTCAGCCTCGGCCTCAGCCTCAGCCTGCCTCAGCCCCAGCCTGCCTTCAGCCTCAGGCCTCAGCCTCCCAGCCTCAGCCTCAGCCTGCCTCAGCCTAGCCTGCCTCAGCCTCAGCCTCAGCCCTGCCTCAGCCTCAGCCTGCCTCAGCCTCAGCCTCAGCCTCAGCCTCAGCCTGCTTCAGCCTCAGCCTCAGTCTGCCTTCAGCCTCGGCCTCAGCCTCAGTCTGCCTCAGCCTCAGCCTGCATCAGCCTCAGCCTCAGCCTCAGCCTGCCTCAGCATCATCCTGCCTCAGCCTCAGCCTCAGCTGCTTCAGCCACAGCCTCAGTCCTGCCTTCAGCCTCCTCGGCCTCCTCAGCCTCAGCCTCAGCCTCAGCCTGCATCAGCCTCAGCCTCAGCCTCAGCCTGCCTCAGCATCAGCCTGCCTCAGCCTCAGCCTGCCTCTGCCTGCCTCAGCCTCAGCCTGCTTCAGCCTCAGCCTCAGTCTGCCTTCAGCCTCGGCCTCAGCCTCAGCCTGCCTCAGCCTCAGCCTGCATCAGCCTCAGCCTCAGCCTCAGCCTGCCTCAGCATCAGCCTGCCTCAGCCTCAGCCTCAGCCTGCCTCAGCCTCAGCCTCAGCTGCTTCAGCCTCAGCCTCATCTGCCTTCAGCCTCGGCCTCAGCCTCAGCCTGCCTCAGCCTCAGCCTTCCTCAGCCTCAGCATCGCCTCTGCCCTCGGCCTCGGCCTCAGCCTCAGCCTGCCTCAGCCTTAGCCTGCTCAGCCTCAGCCTCAGCCTCAGCCTCAGCTCAGCCTTCCTCAGCCTCAGCCTCAGCCTGCCTCAGCCTCAGCCTCAGCCTGCTTCAGCCTCAGCCTCAGTCTGCCTTCAGCCTCGGCCTCAGCCTCAGCCTGCCTCAGCCTCAGCCTGCATCAGCCTCAGCCTCAGCCTCAGCCTGCCTCAGCATCAGCCTGCCTCCGCCTCAGCCTGCCTCTGCCTCAGCCTCAGCCTGCTTCAGCCTCAGCCTCAGTCTGCCTTCAGCCTCGGCCTCAGCCTCAGCCTGCCTCAGCCTCAGCCTGCCTCAGCCTCAGCATCAGCCTGCCTCAGCATTCAAAATGTGGCCAGGGAATGGAATTCTGGGAACTCGAAGAACACGAAGTGGCCTACAGTTTGCTCCGGGCATTCAAAATCATACCCAGGAATGGAGTTCTGGGAAGTCCAAGAGCACGAAGTGGCCTACAGTTGGCTCCGGGCATCCAAAATGTGGCCCGGGAATGGAGTTCTGGGAACTCGAAGACCACGAAGTGGCCTACAGTTGGCTCCGGGCATCCAAAATGTGGCCCGGGAATGGAGTTCTGGGAACTCGAAGACCACGAAGTGGCCTACAGTTGGCTCCGGGCATCCAAAATGTGGCCCGGGAATGGAGTTCTGGGAACTCGAAGACCACGAAGTGGCCTACAGTTGGCTCCGGGCATTCAGAATGTGGCCCGGGAATGGAGTTCTGGGAGGTCGAAGAATGGAGTTCTGGGAGGTCGAAGAGCACGAAGTGTGTGACTGTTTGCGAAAAACGAGGTTCCCCGGCAATCCCCAACGGCCCCCCAACGGCCCCCCAACACCTCCCCAACGGCTGCCCAGACCCCCCTGTGGAGTCATCTGCTGCTCTCTTTTGACACCACTAGAAACCTATCAGTCTTCGCTGTTAGGTAAAAATTATCCCGGCAAAGCAACCTAACAGCGATGTGTAGGAGCATATCTGGAAGCATCCCCCTTAAGATTCAGATGAGAATCCAGTTGTAGAGTTCTGCTGTTCTCGCAGTCGTAGTCGCATTCGCGATGACAGTCGCAGTGGCAACGGCAGTCAGCCTCAGCCTCACAGCCTCAGCCTCAGCCTCAGCCTCAGCCTCAGCCTCAGCCTGCCTCAGCCTCAGCCTGCCTCAGCCTCAGCCTCAGCCTGCTTCAGCCTCAGCCTCAGTCTGCCTTCAGCCTCGGCCTCAGCCTCAGCCTGCCTCAGCCTCAGCCTGCATCAGCCTCAGCCTCAGCCTCAGCCTGCCTCAGCATCAGCCTGCCTCAGCCTCAGCCTCAGCCTGCCTCTGCCTCAGCCTCAGCCTGCTTCAGCCTCAGCCTCAGTCTGCCTTCAGCCTCGGCCTCAGCCTCAGCCTGCCTCAGCCTCAGCCTGCATCAGCCTCAGCCTCAGCCTCAGCCTCAGCCTCAGCCTCAGCCTGCCTCTGCCTGCCTCAGCCTCAGCCTCCTGCCTTCAGCCTCGGCCTCAGCCTCAGCCTGCCTCAGCCTCAGCCTGCATCAGCCTCAGCCTCAGCCTGCCTCAGCATCAGCCTGCCTCAGCCTCAGCCTCAGCCTGCCTCAGCCTCAGCCTGCTTCAGCCTCAGCCTCAGTCTGCCTTCAGCCTCGGCCTCAGCCTCAGCCTCAGCCTCAGCCTGCTCAGCCTCAGCCTCAGCCTCAGCCTCAGCCTCAGCCTCAGCCTCAGCCTCAGCCTCAGCCTCAGCCTCAGCCTCAGCCTCAGCCTCAGGCCTCAGCCTCAGCCTCAGCCTCAGCCTCAGCCTGCCTCAGCCTCAGCCTCATCAGCCTCAGCCTCAGCCTCATGCCTCAGCCTCAGCCTCAGCCTCAGCCTCAGCCTCAGCCTGCCTCAGCCTCAGCCTCAGCCTGCCTTCAGCCTCAGCCTCAGCCTGCCTCAGCCTCAGCCTCAGCCTCAGCCTCAGCCTCAGCCTCAGCCTCAGCCTCAGCCTCAGCCTCAGCCTGCCTCAGCCTCAGCCTCAGCCTGCCTCAGCCTCAGCCTCAGCCTGCTTCAGCCTCAGCCTCAGTCTGCCTTCAGCCTCGGCTCAGCCTCAGGCTGCCTCAGCCTCAGCCTGCATCAGCCTCAGCCTCAGCCTCAGCCTGCCTCAGCAGCCTCAGCCTCAGCCTCAGCCTCAGCCTGCCTCAGCCTCAGCCTCAGCCTGCTTCAGCCTCAGCCTCAGTCTGCCTTCAGCCTCGGCCTCAGCCTCAGCCTGCCTCAGCCAGCCTGCCTCAGCCTCAGCCTCAGCCTCAGCCTGCCTCAGCATCAGCCTGCCTCAGCCTCAGCCTCAGCCTGCCTCAGCCTCAGCCTCAGCCTCGGCCTGCTTCAGCCTCAGCCTCAATCTGCCTTCAGCCTCGGCTTCAGTCTCAGCCTGCCTCAGCCTCAGCCTGCATCAGCCTCAGCCTCAGCCTCAGCCTGCCTCAGCCTCAGCCTGCATCAGCCTCAGCCTGCTTCAGCCTCAGCCTCAGCCTGCATCAGCCTCAGCCTGAGTCTGCCTTCAGCTTCGGCCTCAGCCTCAGCCTGCCTCAGCCTGCCTCAGCCTCAGCATCAGCCTGCCTCAGCATTCAAAATGTGGCCAGGGAATGGAATTCTGGGAACTCGAAGAACACGAAGTGGCCTACAGTTTGCTCCGGGCATTCAAAATCATACCCAGGAATGGAGTTCTGGGAAGTCCAAGAGCACGAAGTGGCCTACAGTTGGCTCCGGGCATCCAAAATGTGGCCCGGGAATGGAGTTCTGGGAACTCGAAGACCACGAAGTGGCCTACAGTTGGCTCCGGGCATCCAAAATGTGGCCCGGGAATGGAGTTCTGGGAACTCGAAGACCACGAAGTGGCCTACAGTTGGCTCCGGGCATCCAAAATGTACGCCGGGAATGGAGTTCTGGGAACTCGAAGACCACGAAGTGGCCTACAGTTGGCTCCGGGCATTCAGAATGTGGCCCGGGAATGGAGTTCTGGGAGGTCGAAGAATGGAGTTCTGGGAGGTCGAAGAGCACGAAGTGTGTGACTGTTTGCGAAAAACGAGGTTCCCCGGCAATCCCCAACGGCCCCCCAACGGCCCCCCAACACCTCCCCAACGGCTGCCCAGACCCCCCTGTGGAGTAATGTGCTGCTCTCTTTTTACACCATTAGAAACCTATCAGTCTTCGCTGTTAGGTAATTTTCCCGATTTAGCATCTACGGTTTTCCGACTTTCACGGCGTTGACGACGGCCCAACAGGCCCCCAAGACCGCCCCAAAACGGCCCAAGAGGCTCCCAAGAGGCCCGCAAAACGGCCCAAGAGGGCCCCCAGACGGCCCAAGAGGCGCCCAAGACGGCCCAAGAGGGCCCCAAGACAGCCCCAAGAGGGGGACCACGAACCGAAAAGTCTAGCCTATCGCCCCAAGACGCTCCCGGGAGGCCCCAAAAGCCCCCAACGAAGCCCCACGAGGCTCCCAAGAGGCGTCCGACGAGGCCATCAGGAGGCCAACATCATTGATTTCCTATCGGTAAGCGGTATTTTTAGCATACACGGCTCTTCGGCTTCCACAGCGTTGAAGACGGTCCAAGAGGCCCCCAAGACGGCTCCAGAGGCTTCCAAGAGGCCCCCACAACGGCCCAAGAGGGCGCCAAGACGGCCCAAGAGGCGCCCAAGACGGCCGAAGAGGGCCCCACGACGGCCCCAGAAGGGGGACCACGCACCCGAAAGTCTAGCCTTTCGCGCCAAGACGCTCCCAGGAGGCCCCCACAGACCCCCAAGAAGCCCCAAGAGGCCCCCAAAGGGCCTGCCGACGACTCCCAAGAAGGCTCAGAGAAGCCAAATAAAGAGCGATCGGTGACGCAAAATGCTCTTCACACCAAGGCTCCCAAGAGCGAACGGTGACGTAAACAAGCTCATAAGACCAAGGCTCCCAGCAGAGAGCGATGACGTAAGAAGTTCCTGACACCAAGGCCCAGCCAAGGCTCAGGAACGGGCGGCAACGCAACAACCTCTGAACACCAAGGCTCCCGGGAGCGAGGGGTGACGTAACAAGTTCTCCACGCCAAGGCTCCCAGTACGAACGGTGGTGTGAGTAATTGCGGTTCATTTGTTTGAGGCGCTCTTTCCGTTTCCGTGGCGGCCCAGGTTTAATGGCCGTTTTTTGGTTTCCCCTCGGGTTTTTGCATGTTTTTCGGCCTCGAGCCGGCACGCTCGGAATGGTACGACGACGCGAGTTTTGGTTGGGGTCGTTGGCCCCCCGGTCCTTGCCTTGCGGGCCCAGCTTTCTTTCCACCCTGGGGCGCTTCTTCACGGCCCCCGGGCCGGGAAACCCAGAGCCCCAGCGCAACGAAAAACTCGTAGCCGTCGCGAGGAAGTTCACATGTTCTCGGCCTCCGTGGGCCCTCGCCGGGTCCCAGAGCCTCCCAAAAACGGCTCTGGACGAAGAAGCGGCCCCAGGGAAAGGGACGGGCCTTCCGGGGACTCCGTGTTCCAAGAAGCAAAGCATCGGATCTGTGGGAACGGCCCCAAAGAGGACAGAATCGTGAAAGGCTTCCAGTACGATGTTCCCAGGTCGCCACGAAGCCCAGGAAGCGGGTGCACTGCAAGCGGGGGCATCGCCAAACCCAGGGGGGAACACGAGGGGTGGGGGAACGGCTCGCCCCGCGACTGCCGTGCTTCTGCTGGGGGGGGGGAGGGGATGCCGGCGTCCCCGTCAGTCGATGCCCCCCGCTGTGCGCGACGGCCCCGGGCGCCGGCGGTTCGGCTCCGAGGTTCGGGCCCTTCCACAAGCACGGCCGCGAGCCCGTGCATTGGACGGGCAGCGCGGCGGACGCCTGGTGCCGAAGGGACCAGAAATCGAAGAGGAAAACGCCACAGAAGCATAAACTTTTTGGCGCTCCGCGCGGATTTCTTGGATCCGCGCCTGGGTCCCCCGGCGGCGCCTCCGGCGCCGCCCCTGGCGCGCTCCGGGCGCCAGGCAGGGGGGTCCAGCGCGAATCCAAGAAATCCGCGCGGAGCGCCAAAAAGTTTCTGCTTCTGTGGCTTTTTCTTCTTCTGAGAGAAGGCGGCGGCACCGCTGCGCCCGGGGCCCCATCCCTGGGCGCGCTCTGGCCAGGATCGGCTGCGCGTGGCCCTTCGCTGGAGTGGCCCTTGGTGCTGGCCCGCAGGGGGGGCCTACCCGCACCAGCCTGCGCGCTTGGAGTTGCCCTCCCCCCTCCTCCCCCTCCGCCCTGGCGGCCCCGCAAAGCCGCCCAGCAAAGGTCACGCCTCCTGAGGACGCTCCCGGGCTGCCCAGAACCTTCCAACCCTTGAGGCAAATGAAGTTTGCGTTGCCGCCTTTTCGCTTCCGGCGGGCTCTGGAAGCCTCAAGATGGACCCAATGTGGCCCAAAAGGGAGCCCCAAAATGGGCCCATGAAGGCTCCAAGACGTCCTCAGCCCCCCCACCCCCCCACCGTGGCACCTTGGGCAAGGCCCGACAGGGCGGGGACGCGGGAAGGACAGCGGTCGTCGGTACTTGTTCGTCCTCGTCGTCCTTCTCGTCCTTGTCGTCCTCCTTTCCCTCGTCGTCCTCCTCGTCGTCCTCCCCGTCCTTGTCGTCATCGTCATCCTTCAAACTGCGCTGGTCCTTCAGGGGGGCGTTTCGCTCCTGGGGACGTATGGGGAGGAACCCCGCTTGGGAAGGTGTGCTGCAGCATCGCTGACGCATCTAGGGCTTACTATCGTCCCCCTCCTCCTCCTCGTCCTCCTCCTCCTCATCCTTATCCTCCTCGTCATCCGTATCCTCCTCGTCATCCTCCCCCTCCTCATGCAGATGATCGACCGAGGCAGCTTTCTCTGCCGACTCTCCTGTGTGCACGTCGCTGCTCCTCTCCCTTGCATGTCCACGGCCTGGCACCGCCATCAACGTAGAAAGGATCTGGTGAGTGTACGCTGCTGGGGTGGGGGGGGAAGTCGTCGTCGTCCTCCTCCTCCTCCTCCTCTTCCTCGCGATTCTCCTCCTTGCGATCCTTCTCTTTCTCGTTGTCCTTCTCCTCGCGATCCTCCGTATCGTCATTGTACTTCTTCCCTTCTCCTCCTCCTCCTCCTCCTCCTCCTCCTCCTCCTCGCGATCCTCGCCCTCCTCGTCCTCCTCGCGATCCTCGTCCTCCTCGTCCTCCTCAACCTCCTCGTCCTCCTCGCCCTCCTCGTCCTCCTCATCCTCCTCGTCCTCCTCGTCCTCATCGTCGCGACCCTCGTCCTCATCGTCGTCCTCCTCCTCCTCCTCCTCTTCCTCCTCCTCCTCCTCCTCCTCCTCCTCCTCCTCCTCCTCTGAGGTACCCGGCCCCGCAGGTCCCCGCGCAGCAGCATGGCGGCGCTGCCAGGGGCGCCGCGGGGCCACCTCTCGCGGCCTCGGCCCGGGCGGCGCCTGACGCGGGGCCGCCGCTCTCGTACCCCGCCTCCGACGCGGGGTTCCTGCAGGTGCCGTTCGCGTAGTGCCTCTCGGGCGCGGCGGCCGCGCCGAAGGGCAGCGTCTTTCCCGCGCGGCCCTCGGAGGTTGTCGTCGGTCCTCGGCGGGTTGCCAGCCTCGGGGTGTTCGCCAGTAGCTTCGCCTCGCCCAGCGCGTTCCGGGAGTGCCCGCATCGCGCCGAGAGGCCGCCGGAGAGCCGAGTTGTGATCCGACAGCCAGGGGGCCACGTTAGGGGCATAGGGTCAGGGAGGGACGCGTCGACCCCCCAATCGCCCGCTCATCGCCGACGGGGGCCGCATAGCCCACCCCGCCCAGGAACGCGCGGGCCTATCGCCGATCCATCAGCGACGTGCAGTCGGCCCTGATAGTAGGTCGACCCTGCCAAATCAAGGGTACCCTTGCGACCTGTGTCTCGCAACCCATGCCTCCTGCATTCCTGTGGCTGTGTGGCAATCTGAAGGTTCTTGTGTCCTCTCGCGTGTCCTGTCCAATCAAGTCCGACCGCATCGCCGATGCCAGGCCGATGCCACCGGAGGCCTATCGCCGATCCATCAGCGACATCTCGCCGATGCCAGGTCGATGCTTCCCCCCCCTCCCCGAGCTGGTCCCCTCGGCCTCTGCGCGACAGGCCGCCGCGTCGGCGCGGCGGCAGCGCCGGCGCGGGCGACCAGGGCTGGGCGCCGCCAGCCGCCCCGGGCTCGGCCGGTGTCGGGAGTGGAAAGCCGCGATCGTGCAGGGTGGAGCCTTCGAGCTGGCTGGGAAGTTTTGGGGTGGCCCAGCAGTGGTTCTGGCCAGCAGACGGGGCAGGCTCGAGGTTCTGGGTCTGATGGACCCCGGGAGGGCTCTGGGGACCGATTTTGAGTGTGTTTGCTCTGACCCATCCTTGTTGACAGGTTTCCTCAGGGCCCATCCAGTTCAGACTTACTTCCTGCCCTTCTCAAAGTGGAGCGGTCCGCGTGGCGCCAGAGAACAACGCCGGCGTCATCGCGACGCGCCATGAGCTATCAACTATTCAACTATCACCTTTCTACTTGTGCAGCCTCTAGATTTCTCGGGGTGGACTTCTGAGGGGGCTATCGGTGCTCGTGCGTGTGTGTTTGTGTTTGTCGGATGGGTGTCCCCGCTCGACAGGGAGTCCCCCGGGGTTCGACAACCCGCGCCCAGACCTCAGCGCCTTCACCTCCTTGTTTTTCCCCGTTCCTACCCCCTGAAGGTTTGTGTGTTCTGGTCCGTCACCAACATGGGCTTGCCGCATCCGTGGTGCGGTGTCCATTCCAGGCAGCCGTGCCCGTGGGAGAACTCGCTCCCGCTGCCGATGGCGCTCGCACGAAGTGGCGTCGCGAGGCAGCGGGGTCGTGCAGGAAGCACCCAGCGTGTACGACGCCGAAGGTAACCGGGCGTTGCGCAAGGCGGGGCGATCAGTGGTGGGATTAAGAGAGGTGCACCTCTTCTGCACCCTGGGGGCCCTAAAGGGGGCCCCTGGGGCTCAAAAGTGGCACGAAAGGTGCATGTTCTTCGCCCCTCAGTTTTTCGCCCGCCATGGAGCAATGCCCCCCCCAAAAAAGATTGTCCGTTCTCCATCCACCTCGATTCAGGCGGTCGCAAACATGGATTAAGGGGGCGTGGATTTGCGACGGGTCCCGTGTCCATGGGAAATCGCGGATTCCCGCCGCTGAACGGGGCGGCACCGGCAGCATTTTGGGAAGGGCACCTCCCCAGATCCATGTTTGCGCGCCCCCGATCGTTCGGCGGCGAAATCTGAACCCTACCCTCGCTGATCAACGATTCAGGCAACTCGGTGCACGGCGGGGGCAGGTTTTGGATGTCGCCACCTACCCGCGTTCCTTTATCATTATCATCATCATCATCATCATCATCATCATCATCATCATCATCATCATCATCATCATCATCATCATCATCATCATCATCATCACCACCACCACCACCATCATCATCATCATCATCAGCAGCAGCATCCTCATCAGCATCATCATCAGCATCACCATCATCATCAACATCATCATCCTCCTCATCATCATCATCATCCTCATCATCATCATCATCATCCTCATCCTCATTATCCTCATCCTCATCCTCATCCTCATCATCGTCATCCTCTTCCTCATCATCATCACCATCATCATCAGCATCATCAGCATCATCATCATCGTTCCTCTTCCTCGCCAGGCTCGTTCCCCAAAATCTGTCCCCCCGTTTCTCTGTTGAGCGGGTTCTCCGTCTTCTTCTGATTGAGTCTTTTCCACCATGCTTCCTTGTGAGCCTGCTCGTCCATCTTTCGATCAGAACTGGGGTGTCCGACCTTCGACTCAAATTTGGATTATCGGATCGGCCCACACATGTTGAGAGGATCCCAGCTGATTTTGATGAAAACGTGCCTCGCTGCAGTGCAATCGCATGCTGCGGCCACTTAGTTTTGTGCGGGTGCGTCGTGCTGTTCCGCGCGGGTTGCCCAAATAGCGAGACTTGTGACGCTCTTGTGTTCTTTGCACAGCGTGTGCTGCAAGGGGTGCCAATCAAATCTTTGAAGCGGCCCTGAAGGACCCAAAACCGTATCCAGCGGCGCAGAGGTGTCGTGCAGAGATGCCGAACCGTGTCGTGGCGTCGTGGCGCACCGCGGGCGCCGAGAGGCGATTTGGCGGCGCAGAGTGCCGTGCCGTGCCACGCCGTGGCGTAGGGTGCCCGTGGGGCGCCGCGCTTCGCTGCCGTGCTGTGCTGTGGTGTGGTGTGTCGTGCCGATGGTGCGGTGCCGTGCGGTGCTGCGCCGTGGTCGCGGAAGGGGCTTGGCGGCCTGAGGTGTGTCGCGTTTTGGCAATTTGGCGTGGCGGTGCCGTGCGGTGCAGTGCCGCGGTGCCGTGCCGTGCCGCGTTTTGCTGTTGTGTTCTGACGTTGCGCTTTCGCTCTTGACACTGGTGGTGTGTCCTTCTTTGGACGTATTGCTTTGGGCCTCTTATTCGATTCCCGTCCTGCCCTGATGCGGTGCCGTACCCTGCTTTGCTGTGTGAGTCCCCAAAGCGTGATATGGTTGGGCATGGGCCGTGCATGGGCATGAGCCGTGATTTAGTTGCGTTCAGTCCCGCAGGGAGGACATCAGTGCATTGACACGCGGAGGGGGTCTTGTATCGACTCCCGCAGGGAGTGCCGTGTTGTATTGGCTTTTGCATGGGTTAGCTCGTCGACTCCAGTTTGGAGTGTTGTATTGACCCCCGCAGGGAGTAATTACTGTGGTTGCACAGGTGATTTGATTGGACAGACACAACGAGGTGCCATTCCGTCGTTTCATGCCGTGTCGCGGTGTCGTGTCAGTCCATGCCGTGGTGTCGTGCCGTGTGGTACCGTGCCGTGTGAGTCACCCGAACCGTGATTTTGTTGGGCACGTGTTTTGCCGTGCCGTGCCGTTGTTGTGTCGCGCCGCCGTGCCATTATGTTGTCCCGTGGTGTTGTGCCGTGCTGTGTCCTTGCGTCGTGCACACGCACGCACATCCCGCACCAACGCCATATGTGGCATATGCCGTGCCATCCGTGTCGTTGCTTTGTGCCGTGCGCGTGCGTGTGGCGTGTGCAGTGCCGTGTGTTGTGCCGCGGCTTGCGGCCGTGCCGTGCCGTGCGTGTGCCGTGTCGCGTGCCGTGTCGTGCCGTGTGTTTTGCCAGGCCGCGAGCGTGCCAAGGCGCGTTGGGATTTGGCGCGTTGAAGGTAAGAAGTGAACCGTGGCAGTCCAGAGAGCGCGGAGTGGTGCTGCGTGAAGTACTTGTTGTCGTGCCGTGTTGGGTGGTTTTGCGGCTTGTGCAGAGCAGTTGCATAGCCTGGTTTTGGAGCTTGCGCAGTGCATTTGCGTAGTGTGGTGCAGTGACGTGTGCGGTTGTCCAGTTTGGTGGTCCGATGGCATGTGTGCTACCCCACAGGGGGGCCTACGGTGTCAGCAGTGGTGCCGTGTGACGCCCTATGCAACGCTGCACTGCAGTGCTGCGCCATACGTGGTGCCACGGCATCCGATTTGTTGGCCTGGTCCCATGTGGTGCCGTGCAGTCCGTGAAGTTCGAGCACTGGTAGTTGCAAGCGCCTTTGCTTCTGATGTGACCACCGCTCAGCGGGTTGGGGTGCGAAGGGTGGTGCCAAGTCGCGCGGCTGGGAAAGTTGCCACGCGGGCCGGTCGCGAGGTCGGATTCGGCTGTCCCGTGCAACTTAGATGCGTGCCGGTGGGTACGTGGTCGCGTTCCTTGCTACTG
The DNA here is from genome assembly GCA_963575745.1 of Prorocentrum cordatum. Taxonomy (NCBI): domain Eukaryota; class Dinophyceae; order Prorocentrales; family Prorocentraceae; genus Prorocentrum; species Prorocentrum cordatum. Next base: position 653,172 of record CAUYUJ010016394.1, on the reverse strand, counting down.
GTTGCGGAGGATGGTGCCATGCCAATGCAGCGTGATGCCGTGCGGGTGGCCTGTAGGCGGTTGCCCATGCTGTGCCGCGTGCTGCCATGCCGGGGCTCGGATTCGCCCAGCCAGTGCTATGCCATGCCGTGACAGGGGAAGCCGTGTGGGGGGGGCGGGAACGAGTGTACACTCAGGCGATTGGTGCCGAGCCGCGTTGTGCGGTCGGGCGGCGGTCGGGTGTGTGCCACGTGCTTTGTGTGTGGCGCTCGCGAGGTTGGAGTCGCTTTCTCGATGTGGAGTGGGTTACGTTGGTACTGCGCGCGGTGCAGTGAGGCGCTGTGCTCCACTGGATCTGAGGTGTCACCCCCTTGCTGTGCCGTGCGGTTCTGCGTGCCATGGCGCCGTGTGGTTGGCCACGAGGTCGGATCAGGAGTTGTTGGCGTTTGGTATGCTGTGTTCGTGTCGTGCCTTGACGGGTGCCCGGATATCAGCACTGGTTGGCCAGTAACCTTCCGTGCGTGGCGCCAATACCCTTATCATGTTGACGTTGTATTCCGTGTTCGAAATTTTAGACAGGTGTTCATGGTCTCTCCTTGTCGGTTGTCATTCCTGAAGCTTCGCCGTTGTGGTAATTCCATCGCCTTCAGACGTTCCGAGCGTGTCGTAATGACACGGATCTGTAGCTGCCGTGCTGACGTCATTTTCAGCCGAAGGGCGTTCTGCTTAGACTCCATGCGCACGCGAATTATAATACCATCGGGTTCGGTGTGAAGCTGCTTCCACACTGCTCTGGCTTACTCGCTCCACAGTGCTTCCATCTAGCTGTACTTTCTTCCAAGCCTGACTTTGACACTTACAGCCCCATCGACACAGATACTCTGCAGTTCGTATTCGGTGCGAACTCCGTGCGATTGCTCGCGTTCTTGTGTTGTGCCCCTCTGCGCGCCCCCTTTGGATTTCAAAGATACAGGAGCCAGTCTGCCTGTTGTGTTTTACTGATGACCTGTCCTTGCTGATCCGCCACACATTGTGGACGTATCGTGCGCTTGTCTTGCCCAGGTGCAGGGCAGAACACTGCCTGCTACGCGCGTGCCGTATCCATTCCGCCCTCGCAGCCCCTGGCCCATACGGTAGGTTCGCGCCGCGTCGACGCGGCGCCGACATGCGCCGACCCTAGCGCGGGCCTTCATCGGCGGTGAGCTGGGGGGGGGAAGTGAGAAGGGGCGGGCCTTCTCAGAAGGCTCGGAAGTCCCCCCGCCTTCTGGGGCATTTTCTGAGCAGCCCCGCCGCCTTCTGAGAAGGCCCTCTCCTTGCCACTTCCCCCCCACTTGCTCGTCGCCGAAATCAAGGTTGAACGCCTCCAGTGGGATGGAACCGGCTGGCATCCACTGGTCCGCGCTGTCGAGAAGCCGCGATCGGTCAAAGGCGGAGCGACCCACGCGGTGGCAGAAGCCGACGCCCACGTCGTCTCGGCACGAACTTGCCGCATGACGGAGGGAACAATGAAGCAACGCCCACCCCCTCTACCCGCAGTTCAGAGTTGGCATGTTGACGCACTGCCGCTCGGACACTCAGACACGGAAGATCCGACACCAGCATTGCATTCGGGGGGAGAGGGGGTCAAACCATATGAGCGACGCAGAAACATGGCTTCGCTTGCGCCGACGTGCGCGCGTACAGTAAGCCGCCCGCGAAATAGGTCGCGCGTATAAGCGCCCTCGTTGCCACTGAAGCGTTCCGCGCTGGCGGCCTGCGCAAGCCACCGCGTGAGGTCGCTATGCCATCTCGCGTAAGACCCGTTTCGGATCGTCACTCGTGTGTGATGCGTGAGTGTTGCTTGCCTTCCCGGCACCTGGATCTGCCCCCTCCACGCCGCTTCGCCCTGCGGCAGGACTGCCTCTCGTTCGACGACGTGCAGGCGAGCAGGGCGCGCCCAGCCAAGCCATCGCCGCTCGGCCGCCTTACTCCCGCGGCACCTCTCGCAGGATACGCTCTGTTATGATTTGCTGTACGCCTTCTGTTCGAACCAGCCGTTCTGTGGTTGTAATTAAATGCGTTGCGGGAGGGTTTTCCGCGCGCATCGGGGCAGTATCGAAGACGCCTACGGCGAATCACCGCCGCCCCCTGTCTTTTTGGAAGCGCCGGCGTGGCTGAAAGTTGGGTTTGAGCTTGGCCAAGCTATCAGGCCACGCGTTCCCCGAGTGGGTTTCGAAAGCTTTCGGGGAACACGGAGTCGGGCAAGCTATCGGACCAGGTGGTTTCCGAGCTTTCGGGTTTCCTGGAGGACGTCTTGGAGGACTTTTGGGCCGTTTTGGAGGCCTCTGGCGGGCCTTCTGGGCAGTCTAAGGTTATCTTCAGGCCATTTGGGGCCGTCTTGGGTGCATCTTGGGGCCATCTTCGCCGTCTTGGAGGGCTTCTTGGCAGTCTTGGAGGCATCTTGGCCGTCTTTGAGGCATCTTGGAGGCCATCTTAGCCGTCTTGGAGGCCATCTTGGGCGTCTTGGAGGCCTCTTGGGCCGTCTTGGGGGCCTCTTAAAGTCGTCTCAGAGGCCTCGGCCGTCAGGGGGCCATCTTGAGCGTCTTGTAGCGATCGCTAGGCGGCTGGGGGCCCCCTTGCCTCCGACAAAGTCTCTCGAAAAGCCGCGAGAAGCCCTACGAGGCACGCGACAAACCCCAGGAGATTTGGCAATCTGGGCTCTGGGCCAGTAAGGCTCCTTAGGAGTGAGGATTGAAGCTTAGAGGATTAGGGAAAAGACCTGAGGGCACGCCCACTCCGTGCCCAGAGGCACGGTGGCTGCTATATGTGTATGGACATGGCGGTGTGTTTATATATATATATATATATAAATATCGTATAGAGAGAGTAATACAGTCACATTGGATATGACGCACTCCAGAAAGGCCCTCGCCTAGGAGGATCGGAGGAGTTTCCATCTTTTCCTCGGCGGAAGGCGACGGAACTAAACGCCACAGTTGTTGATACGGTCGCTCCCTCCATTGTGGCCTTCTGGGAAGCCATCTGTTTCTTCGGAGAAGGCTCGGAAGGCTTCTCAGAAGGCGCGAGTGCGAGGGGTTCTGAGAAGCCCCGCCGCCGTCTGAGAAGGCCTGCCCCCCCGCACGTCCCCCCTGGGCTCACCGCCGAACCAATGCACCACCGCACCCACCCGCCCTGCCCCCCCTCACACGCGCTCCCACCGCACACGCACCCACCGCTCTCCGCACTGGGCCCCCTGTGCATCGCACCACCAGGCCTGCCATGGAGGCCCAAAGAGCCCTCCGCTTGGAAACCTGCTGAGCCACATGTGCATCGCCGTCTTTGAGCTGTTTCCCTAGGTCATCCCCAGGGGCGCGAAGATAATCGCGCTTCGCGCGTTGCGGCCTGGGCTGGAGAGGCTGCACTTCTCCAAGGGGCGTCGTGGGGGCGCGATGGCGCGAATATCATCGCGCGTTATGCATGGCGGGGCGCGATGCACGAAGTTAGGCGCCCTTGTTTGTATAGCCGTTGTGGCTCGAGAAGTCAGGTTGGGGATGCAGCGCTAGTGCATGTAGCAGGGGAAAGTGATGGCAGACCCATGTGTCAACGAGGGTTTAGCCGGTGAGCTTGAGCTGCTCGCGGCCATGTGGTCGGAGGATGAGCTTACTGTCGAGACCTCAGGCACCAGCACGAGGATCACAGTGGGGCTGGCTCCCATGACAGCCGGCGACGAGGAAAAGCAGTTCCTGTGGTGCGAGTTGCAGCTCCTCGCGGGGCCCAGCTACCCGTCGGAGCCGCCCGAGCTGGCCCTGGGCAGCTCGCGCGGCCTCTCCGACGCCGGCCGCGCCGGCCTCCTTGCAGAGCTGCGCCGGCAGCGCGAGGAGCTCCTCGGCGAGCCGGCTCTGTTTGCTCTGCTGGAGGCCGGCCGCGCGGCCATGACCATCGGAGGAGGAAATGGTGCCGGCACCTCCACTTTACCCTCGTTGTCTCCGAGGCGGGAGTTCATACATGACCACCGCCTGGAGGGTCAGATTTTCGGAGCCTCGGCAGGCGGTGGATACGGACGCATTCGGGCCCATAGGGGCCGAAATGTATCCATCTCCACCGCCCGCTGGGGCACCAGGACGTCGGTTCCCAGGCGGTGGATATGGATAAGTCCCCGCCTCGCATTTTCGCCTTTCTGGGCCTCCTGGGAGGCCCTCGTCGCCACCGCTGGATTCACCTCGAAGTCCTGGTCGGAGCGCGCCCCGGGAGAGGTCCGGGGAGTGGTGGCATCGGTGCCTTTTGGTTCCCCTGGCCAGCCTGAACACCGCGGGCGGCGAGTGCCCCATCTTCGGCTGCAAGAGTGGCCCTTCGCAGGAGGAGGAGGAGGAGGCGGAGGAGGAGGAGGAGGAGGAGGAGGAGGACGAGGTCCGTAGCCATTTTGGCTCAAGTCCGTGGCCATTGTTGAGGTGGCTTGACAGTGAGCTGAGGCCATAAGGGTAGGTAGGCACCACGGCCTCGCCCTTAGATTGGCCAGAATTCCGGCATCTTTTCATTTCCTTTCTACCGCATCTCCTTGTTCTTGGCCCAAGCGGAGCGCCCCGCTCCAGAACAGACTGGCAAGCCTCGGCCCCGACGCATGTCATCGCAGGAGTGGAAATGCGAGAGGTGCAATCGTTTCAATTCATCACAATTCTGGCGCTGCTGGTGTGGGCACAAGTGGCGGCATCGCTCTGCGAGTCGTGGACGCCGCCAGGATCGCCAACGCACCCCGCCGCGTTCGAGACGCCAGCAGCAGGGCCCCCCGCCGCAGAACTACGCAGGCATCGAGCACAGGTCGCGCCCGCAGAAAGGCCGCAGAGGCCCAATCACCAGCAACGAGGTCCGCCAGCTGATCGACACGACTCCGCAGGCCTACAAGGAGAACGCGGAGAAACACAAGAATTTCTTGCGCCCGCCCACGACGCCCGCGCAGATGGAGGCCTACATGAAGGACATGGCGCAGAGGGCCGAGATCCTTGCCACCCTGGTTTTTGCTACGAGGAGGAGTGGCAGCGAGGACGAGGACACCTTAGAAGAGTTGACCATGGTCAAGTACAGCATCGCCTCCGTGCAGCCTGCGGCCACCCGTGCGGCCCAGCTTCGGATCGAGCTCGAGGAGAGCAAGCAGGATACCGAGCGGATCGAGACCAAGATCGAGCAGCTGAACGCCCAGAGGGATGTGCAGATCACGCGCCAGGACCAGATAAACACCACACTCCAGGAACTGGACAAGGAAGCCCAGGAGGAGGCCGCGGCGAGGGCAGCCGAGGCAGTGGCCGCGGGGGTTGCGCCCCCCCCGCCGCCAGCGCCGCCTCGGCCGCCCCAGATGGCACCGGTGTTCCCTGGGAGCCCGCCGCCGCCTCAACGGCAGGAGCATGCGAATTTTCCCACGCTCCAGCAGCACATGAGCCCCGAGGTGATGCAGCAGATGATGGCTTACATGATCCAGCAAGGGCACCAGGGGTTTGGCCAAGGGAGGTGGCAAGGGCTCCGAGCAGATGTTGTTGCTCACATCCGCCGCAGCTCCAGCCCAGCAGCAACTCCCACATCGGCCACATCCCAGCATCAGCCCTACGCCGAAGCGGGAGGGCACCCCGCTCAAGGAGGAAAAGCCCAAGACGAAGCACCAGGCTATCCCATGCACGCCGGGGGCTCTGACAGACGTGAAGATCGGGCCCATGGTAGCCCAGGAGGAGACCATCATCATATCCAGCCAGGAGTCTGTGGCCAAGGCGGATTCGTACGCCAGAGGCGGCCCACTGGGGCCCACACAGATGTGGGGGGATTCGATGGGGACGCCGCTATCCCAGCCCGTCTCGACGCAGAGAGCCAGTCAGATGGAGATCGCCCCCCTGGACCCTGCGCTCCTGGTGGCAATGCAGCCTAGTATGCCGACTCAGACGGAACAGATCAAGGGCCCCGACAGAGTCGACGAGCTCTGGACCATTCCGAGCAGGACGTCAAGAGCGACGATATCGGCGAAGCCAACTGGAAGTCGAAGCCAGAACATCATGAGCAAGAGCTACCAGGGGGCAGTGAATGAGCAGCCGCGCTTGCCTGTTCAGCCTGAGCTGTCCCAACCTTTATTTCAATTCGATGGCTTGAAACTCCACGGGGCCTCGGAGGATCTCGCCCAGCGTGCGGCCACGGCTGGCTGCACCCTAATACTTAGTACGATGCAACCTGCAGCAGCACGGGCAGTGCTCCCACGAAGTCGGGGGAGCTGGGAGGGGGGGGGGGGGGATCCAGGGGGCCAGGAGGCCCCCCCTCAAGCAGGCCTGCCCGTGAAATACAATTTGGAATTTCAGAAGTTAGATATTAAGAGCCACGCAGCAGGCTCTATGACCATGAATTAGATGATGAACTTTGCCCCCCTCCTCCTCGGGCGACCGCTGGCGAGCGTCTTCGGGGAGACCCCCCCTGCCGCTCGGAGACAAAATCCCCTGACCCCGTTTGGGCCCCCCCCCCGCTAGCCAATCGGTGAGCGCTCATGTCAGGAAAAGCCTTGCCCATCGTCTGTCGCATCCATGCGATGGCATCAGTGATATTTCGAGCGAGCCTGTTTTTTTGGCCAGGAATGTGGGGGCACGGGGCGCGGGGAAGAAGCTGATGGGGAGGGGCGCGAGAGAAAGGGGTCACGCTTTAGAGCACCATGACCAGGCCACTGGCGCTGGAATACCATCGGATAGCTTCTGTGAGTTCGTTGCCATTCCGCCCGTCCTCTATATGCTCTCCACTGTGCCTGCCCCCTTTCTCGAGATCGTTCCTGAGCAAGAACTTCGAGACTCGGGCTGTTTGGAGGAGGTCTCAAGAATTGCTCTGACCTCGGCCCCGCCGAGGTTCCTTGTTCCCACCAAGTTCATTATATACACTAACGGGTCACATATTACGAGGGGGGGGGGGGGAGCTGCCTGGGCCTCTGCGGTGGTTGCTGAGAACCTGGGGGGGGGGGGGGGGGGGGGGGGGTCTCTGCGTGGGGCGCGCGGCGTGGAACTCTGGAAGATACTTACGCCGTGGGATTGCCCCCGTCGGAGGCCACTAGCACGACTCTGGAACTCTTAGCCATCATATGGGCCAGCTTGTGGATCCTCACTGCTCCTTTTGATGACGTGGAATTTGCCATTGTTAGTGGCTCTCTCTCTCTCTCTCTCTCTCTCTCTCTCTCTCTCTCTCTCTCTCTCTCTCTCTCTCTCTCTCTCTCTCTCTCTCTCTCTCTCTGCGCGATCAACGCTGCGGAGGGGGCCCAGATTCCGAAGAGTGACGCTACATTAGCTCGCCTGACTGGGGCCACTTGGCAGCTCGTGGGCACGCGGCGATGGGGCGCTATTGCCCACGAGAAGTCTCGCGCTGGATTCCATTGGAATATGCTTGCGGAGAAGTTGGCTAAAGCCACGGCCCGTGAACGCTCGCGCCCCCCCCCCCATCCCAACTTACCTCCCCAATGGGTAGAGGCCGTGAGATGCGGCCCTAGTCGGGCCTGGGAGTGGTTGGACCTTGCAGAGAGTGAAGGCAGGATGCAATGATATTCCTACCCTAGGGTGTCGATGGGCAGCTTTGTTGCACCCAGCTCGCAGGAGAGCGCCTTCACCTTGCTGGCATTCAGGAGAGCCGAAACGGGCAAGGGACCAGACGCCAAGGAGACTACGTTGTGTTTGCGGCAGGAGACGATCAGGTCAACCTGGGGGTGGAAATATGGGTCCACATTGTTCTTCCATATGCCCATCGTGGTAGCACCCCCCTCTGCCTTGCCCGGCATCGCGTCCAGTTGCTTCATCTCTCCCCGCGCATCTTGGTTGCTGAGTTGTCTGCCCCAGCTTTGGCTCCTACCGTGTATGTTTGTCACGCCCCCCACGTGGGTGCTGACGCCATGGTGAGGGGTCAGTACCAAGGGGAGTTAGACGCCTTGCTACAACGGTGGCCAGCGGATCTTGGCTTTGTGGATGGGAATGAGAGGAGTGGGGCGATTCCCAGCCCTGCGGTCTCGACTGCCGGGCCAAGGTCGGAGGAAGATGCGACTGGCAAGGCTCTACACAACCTCCCCCTCGCCCATCAGCTTGCTGCCGCCGCGCGTTTTCCTGCAAAGGGGATGGGCGCACTTTCACGCCCCAGAAAAGCACGCATCATCATATCGGTTACATCAGCACCCAGCAGCGCTGTCTGCAAACCCTTTGTGATATCTACGTTTGCACAATTCGGAGAGCGCGCGAGAAGCGGATGACCATTGTCCGCTCATTGTTACTTTTGGCTGGAGACGGACTTTTAAGAAGGAGAGGGCTCAGGACCCAAGAGTTGACACTAACAAGTTTTCGGACCTTGTTGCGCGCTCTGCTCTTGCGACGGCCCTCACTAAGGCCGAACTTCAGCCCTGGGGCCAAACTTTGAACGACCATCATGCCCAAGTGGCGAGCCCCGTTTCGGCAAAAACTCCGTTCGACCTAGGAAACCTTGCCCCCCCCCCTCCCCCGCGCCCGCCGCCCCCGCCTTCGTCCTCGCGCGTGCCCGCCGTGCGATCAGGAAAGCGCTTCGCTGCAGCCGGCAGCTCGCGATCGCAGGTGGTACTTTTATACCTTCGGACCTCGGTGGGGACATCTCCCGAGAAGCCGAAGGCCAGCGCAAGGTCATAGGGCGGCCATTTTACCTCGTGGTGGGTTTGAGCCAGGGTGGCCTATATCACGAGATTCAGCTTGCGGCACAGTCGCAACCGCATCTTCTGCAGCATCATCCTCTGCAGTCTGCACGGCCGAGCTTGCAGGGGCAATGCTATGTTTTTCCCTCCGCAACATTGACATTGATGAGTTTCGTCTTGCCCTTGTTTCTTTCATTGACCCCACCGCCCCCCATCTCCAGGGCGCCCTGGATTGCGATTACTTTGCCTTTTTCATGCCCCACGAGAACGAAGCCCGACATGCCATCGACGGCCATGCTCCACGCAAAGAGTGGAATCATATTCGCGTGCTCTTGAGCTTCGGAGGCAAGCGTCGCAAGACCCCCATGGTGACCCCTTCTAGGAAGGCCCCTGACGGGAAAGTTACTGAGACCCCCTTGGGGGGGCGCCCTTGACATGCAGAAGCATTTCGCGAAGATGGAAGGGGGCAGGGACGTCGCGCTCGAACAGGCCCAAGATCGGTATGAGAAGCCCCCCTCTTCCAGCAACAGGTGGGAGGGCATGAGACACTTAGACAACCTTGCGACTATCCAGGAGCTGGAGCGCCTGATCTCCAATGCCCCCAGCAGGAGGGCCCCAGGGCCTGATCAGATCAGCAATGATGCGTCGAAGGCTGCCCCGAGAGAGGCGGCCCGATTGTTGCGCCCCCTCTTGCTGAAGAGGTATGTGCTCGGAGAGGAACCCCATGTGCTCCGTCTTGGTCATGTTGTTTCTTTCTGCAAGGGGAAGGGGGACATCGCTCTTGCTGCTCCTATGCGCAGTATCCTCCTTTCCAACGCTATCCTTAAGGTGCACCATAAATTTGTTCGAAGCCGCGCTGGGGATTTCCTTTTTCGGCCTTCATAGTGGCGAGCAGAGTGGGGGCAGGCCTGGGGTGGGGACCGACTTTGCCTGCCTTGCCGTGCGCATGCAACTGCACCTGCATGCCAGTCGCGGGCGATCCGCCGTCGTGGTTTTCCTCGATCTTGCTGCTACGTTCTATAGCATTGTCAGGCAGGTTGTTCTGAGCCTTCCCTCCGACCAGGAGCAGTTTTCCCGGGCGGTTGATGAGCTGCTCATTCCCCCCGCGTTCCGTTTGATGGTGCTCCGTCTCGCCGAGCGCCCGACCCTGGGGGGTGCCATGAGGGGTCGTCACCTCATGGAGTTGTTGCGAGGAGCTCAGGCAGGATCTTGGTGGCAATATCGAGGGGCCGACTCGTGCGTGTATCCCAGCTTCGGCACCAAACCCGGTGCTGTTTTTGCTTGTGATGTTTTTTTAATATTGCTTTGCGCCTATTGCTGGTGGTATTCAGGACGACATGTGGCCGGCCGGCCTCATGTCCTCGGTTCCTCCCTCTGGAGGGCCCTTTGCGGGCATCCAGGTGGACGAGGGGCGGCCAGTTGCTTCTTCCGCGCACGTTGATGACCTCACGTCCATTGGCGACTGCGGTGCCGCTTTCCAGGTTCCCCACGCTGCCTCTAAGATGTTAAATGCTGTTTATCATCATGTTACTTCCCAGGGTTAGCAGTTGAATGCCACCAAGACTGCTATCATGCATCGCCTTGTTGGGAAGAGCGCCAAGAAACAGATGCTTCGCACCTTTCCGCTTGCCGATGGCAGCGATCAAGCGGTGTCAGAGACTCATGGCGTCCGCGTCACGGTCGTTCGTCATGTTAAATTGCTGGGCTCTTTCCTTAGTGACACGGCGTCCCAAAACCCCGCAATTGCGTATAGGGGAAGCCAGATGTGTGCGGAGCTTAAGCCCATGACGTGTTCCCTGGCCCCTCGGAAGGCTTTGCCCAACGCTAGCAAAGTGCGCTATGCTGAGAGCTGTGATGCCTCGAGGCTCCTGTGCAATGTCTGTGTTTGGGACCCGCTCACCCCCTTCCCAAATCAAACGCACGCGTACTGCTCAGGTGGCCGTCTACAGAGCGGCGCTGGCGCTGCCGATGCACAAAGGCGGGAAACCGAACGCTCAAGACGATGTTGTCTGCGGCTGATCGCCTCTCTTTTGATTGCGTCCTCAGCGTTGCCCGCCTGCGATTTCTTCTTCGGATTTTGAGGCATGCGCCCATGACTCTTCGTCGAAGCCTCGACCTTGGCATTGCTCGCCCGCTCATGTGGCCCCGAGCTCTCACTGCGGACCTCAGACGGGTGACATCCTTTGCTCGCATGAAGAAGGAAGTTCCAGACGCGGGATCGTTCGGCGATTGGATTTCACATGCTGCATGCTGACTTAAGACTTTATTGACCCTGTTTAAAAAAGGTCGCTATCCGCGCGAAGTGCGTGTTTTCTGAACAACATTAACACCGAGTGCAGCATAACATGATTAGGAGCCTCGAGTCGAGCGGAACCCTTCCTCTCCCCTACTTCAACAGTCTGAATGCGGGCCATCAGGGGCAGTTTCATTTTGCCTGTTATGAATGCGGATTCACATGTGCTGCTGCTGCTGCCTTGCGAGGCCATTGTACGATTTCGCACCCTTCCATGCATGACCCTGAGCAATGCGTTGACGGAAGTCTTTGCCAGATATGCCTCACGCAATTTAACACGCGCGTGAGATTGACCAAACACCTTCGTAGGGTTCCGCAGTGTTTCCATGGTTGGCATGCCAGTGGTATTGCGATAAGTCAGGTTGACCCCAGTGTTCGTGAGCAGACGAGACAGGACCAGAAATCATGCCGCAGTCGGGGCCGGCATGGCAATTTTGCGGACAGACCTGCTCACAAGCTGACTTTTGGCCCCCGTGGGGAATCGCGGACCCCAGAGGCTTTCGTTGATCCGCCGCTTCCTGTCCGCGGGCCCCTGCCGCGCCAGGAGTCTAACGTAAAGCCCCCTGGCGTTTGGTAGCTTTCCCCTCCCCCTCCAGAGGTGCTGCATCATTGTCTGGGATGGCCACGACGGGTTTGAATCCCCCGTTCGATGTGCCTTGCAGTATTGTGTGCCTTCGCATGCTGCGCGTGATGTTGCGCGGATTAAAAGTTTTGAGCATCACCGTGCCATGGGTCGGGTTCACCACATCACTTCGCTTACGGTGCATTCTATCTTCGCTCCTCCTCCTGAGTCGTCGTGGGACCCGAGGCGTTACTCCAGCGAAGGGGGGCCTGGCCTTTGGAAACCCCTTCGGGCGTTGTCGGCTCCTGAAGGCATAGGTGCCCTCAGTCGGAGAGAGAGAGAGAGAGAGAGCCAGCTGGTGCAGGAGGGAAATCGATTGTGGAGGATAGTTGGTCTCTTGCTTCATGCCGCCGTCCATGCTCGAGTGCCTTTCCTCCTTACCGATCGCGCTCTCCCTTCCACCCAGCCCTCCCTATGGAACCGCGATGACATCCGTGCTATCCGAGGCAGTGATGGGGTCGCCAGCCTCACCAGAATGACCCAGAGGCCGATGGGGGTTCTCGTCTCCCAGATGGTGCTGGCGTCATGTATGAACGTAGATTCCCTTGACTGACAGGGGGACCACACAGCTGACGATGCGAGTGGGGAGAGCCGCGCGTCTGCTCTCGATCTCTCTGCCGCTGCCTGTTGTTGGCAAGCTGTTCTTGCCTGGAGCCTCAGGGGAGAGGATCCTTACGGAGGCGAGGATGGCGTTGACGAGAACAGGGGGGTTGCTCGGGGGTCCACCAGCGGCGCCTCCGCCCCCCCCCGTCCCTTGCACTGACTTTTTAGTCTGCACCCCTTGTTCTTCAGGAGAGGCAGCTTGAACCAATTGCCTACAGGCCGAGAGAGAGAGAGAGAGGAGGAGGACGAGGAGGAGGAGGAGGAGGAGGAGGAGGTGACCCCTGGTGCGCGGCGCTCGGGGGGCGCGGTGGGCCGAGCCCTGGCACGCAGGCCGCCTCTGTCGGGCCGCATGCAGCGACCGGCAGGGCGCGCACCGGAGGTCACTCTTGCGTAGGGTCAAGATGGGTCAAGTCGGGCCTGTCCCTCTCTACAGGAGGAATAATCAAAAATAGTCCACAAAATATTCTCGGGACGATGGTTTGATTATTTTTGGTATTTTTCTGAATTGTTTTGACTATTGTTTTATTTGTCGTTTAAAATCCCCCTGTAGGAGGACACGCCCAACCTAAGCGTAGGGTCCTTCTTGCGTGCCGCCGACGTCTGCTTGGGCGACCTCGCTGACGACGACGCCCAGCAGGTGCTGCGGATGCCGTGCTACCATCTGTTCCACAGGCAGTGTGTGATCGAGTATTGCAGGAGCGAGATCTCTGCCGAGAGGGGTCGGGCGATCGGCACTGGGGCGGACGGCCTGGAAATATTATGCCCGGAGTGCCGCGCTGATGTGCCGTGGAAGTGCTATCCTGAATTGCAGGCACTTGTTACAGAGATTGAGGCACGGGCGCCCAGCGCAGCTTCGCAGGCGGTGCCTTCAGCTTATGCAAGTGGCTTGCGCCAGTTCGACGACCGCCTGAAAAAACGAGAAGTTGATGGAAGCCGCCGGATTGAAGTACTAGCTGCACTGACCCCTGTCTGGCCTACTTTGCATGGGTCTGGGTGCCGTGTGGAGGGTGACGGGGAGGAGAGAGAGAGAGAGAGAAAGAAAGAGAGAGAGAGAGAGACAGAGAGAGAGAGAGAGAAGCAAAGTGAGAGCCAATGCTCACCGTCTGCAGCGCTACCGCGCTACCGTCTCTAAGTTTTTGCCGCCGTTTGGGTTGATGTTTCCGTGCAGCCTTTTGATGCTCTCTCGTTTTATATTTGGCCTGTGGCAGCCGTCCTGGCCGTCCCTCGGGAACTTTGCAGGGCCTCTGGGAGATTCTTGGAGCCGTCCTAGGCAATCGAGAGGTAGTCCTGAAGTGGTTTTGATTTGAGCCAGATTTGGGCCGCCTTGGGGCCGTCCTGGAGACCAGCTGTGGGTCATGCTGGGGCTATCTTGGTGGCTTCATGGGCCGTCTCAGGGCCTCCAGGAGGCCTTGAAAGCACATTGTCGGGCCATCTTGAACGCAAAAGTAGGAGCAGCCAGTGCACATACATAGCCCCCAGAGTTGCGGATAATAGTGAGGGGGCAGGAGGGTCGTCGGCAGTCTGCGCGGCTCGAAACCAAATTTGAAGAAGCTCGCCGCAGGCGCCGACGTTTTGTCAAAACAATGGCGAGTTGGTCGCGGCTGGGTCGCGGATGGGTCGCGGGTGGGTTGCGGCTGGGTCGTGGGCGGGTCCATGGCCGGTAGAGGGCCGTGTGCGGGCCAGTCGCCAGTGGATCGCGGGCGGGTCGCGGGCGAGGACGGCCGCATTGCAGGAGCCTTCTTCGGCCAGTTACCCTGAGGCAGACAGCTGATGGGTTCGGACGCACTTTTTGTTGGTGGGGGCAGTCCGTAGGCGCCATCTTTGAGCTTCTTTTGGGGCCTTCGATGCCAGACGAGGGCCAGCGTTGCCAGCGTGCATGCCATCAGGGCCCATGCGAGGTAATCTGAAGTCGGGCCTGTCCATCTACAGGAGGAATGTTCAAAAACAGTCAAAAAATAGTCTGGGTGTATTTTTTGACTATTTGTTTTGTTTCGTCCAAAATCCCCCTGTAGGGGGACACGCCCGACCTGAAGGTAATCTTGGGATGTGGCCATCCGAGGCCAGTGCGTCTGTCTTGAGAGCCTGGGGGGCAATTCGGGGATGGATCGGTGAGGCCTGGGGCCATGAACAGCTTCGCGGCCCAGGGGGTGGAATTTGTAGTGCCGGGAGCGGCCAAGAGGGGGGTGATGACTAGGGGGGGGCGGATAACCATGGCCTGGGCCATGACATCTCCCCAGATTTCATAGCGCCTCTTCTTATTTCATTACGGCCCTGGCCCCCCCACCTGGGCCGCGCACATGCCGCTGGCCATGATTTGCACACACCGAGGAGGAGGAGGAGGAGGAGGAGGAGGAGGAGGAGGAGGAGGAGGACCTCTTGGACGCCCCCCTCGTGGCCGCCCCCGATAGCGAGGGGAAGTCTTGTCGCCCTCGGCGAGCGGGGTTCGGCGGACTCCCTTGATGCGGACCTCGTCGAGGCTCGCGCCTCGGTGGGCCATGTCCCGTGCGTGCACGCACTGGAGAAAGCAGCTGGAGAGGCCACAGCAGACGCATCCAGCCGCCCTGAAGCATTTGTCCGCCTCCACCACCTGCACAGAGGAGTTGACGAGAAAGAGAAGCCGCTGCTCCGCTTGTTGAAGGAGCTCGGCCTTGATGCTGTCGTTTACTACGGTAAGCCTGCACTTCTCCACATCCAGGGTGATGCGAAGGATGTTGATGCATTCGTTGGCACGGCCAAGCGTCGCCATATCACCGTGACCATCGACGTTGCACAGCGCTCTTCCGGACCACCAATTGGCAGCGGTGTCACCTATGTGGATGCAAAGAAGGGGTCGTTGAACAGCACCATCTTCAAGGAACACCTCGACCAGCGATGTCTCGGCGAGACGGCGTTCACAGTCATTGGGTCCTAGCTCCACGTTGGCCGCGCCAGCAGAGCTGTGCCCCGCCGTTTTCGATTTTCAGCCTCCAGGGAACGCTTGTACAGGCACGGGCTGAGGAGTGTAACAGCTTCCTGATGCAGGTGCGCACAGTCAACACTGAAAGTAAGGATGATCGACTTACCAAGGGTACCCTGGCATCCTTGCCTGCTTCGGTCATCTTCGGTCCATCCTCAACCACTTCCGATGGCCAGCCCCGCTCGAAGAGCCTCGGCATGGGCGTCCAAGGCCCTTGCGTCCTTGCCGCGCATCCTTGCTGTGCGGTTTGACTGTAACTCGGCGCGCCAGCTCGGTGGCTCCATTTTCTGCTTCTCGTGGCGCACCCTTCCTGGCAAAGGCCTGCCGCCCTCCAGAGCTCGGAGCCCCGCGCGGACCCATGCCCACCCGCGGCGCCCCCCGTGTGTCCTGCAGCTTCGGGTGCCGGGCCCGACTTGGGGCAAGGAGCCCAGACATCGGGCGTCTCGAAAAGATCGGGACGGAGGTTTTCATCGTTTTCGGCCCCTGGGGGCCCTTACCAGGCCTCGGGACTGTCAAGAAACGATTCGGGATGAAAAACCAGTCCCGGGGAAGTGGTCGAGAGGTCGGGGAGCCGTGTCTCGTAAAAATCGAGACGCCGGATGTCTGGGAAGGGAGCGGATGGACCGCAGAAGGGAAACCAAGGGGACCCTTGACCGCCCCCCTCGCCTCAGATTCAAGGCTGGTCGAAGGGGAAACGCAGCTGCGAGCAGGACGAGGTGGAAGGAGGAAGAGTGCGAAGGAGGTCGAGGGGGGGGGGGGCGACGACGATAAGCACTCCAGGAGTTGTTGACGACGCTGGCTGCTCGAGTCTCCAGCCGCATCATCGGACAGCTCTTTCTTGAACGACTTCGCCAAGCCGAGCCGTGTGTGTCTGACTTGCGCGGTTGGGTTCGCCCAGCGACCAGCATCGCATGTCCCACCCAGAGGCTCCCAGACCTCCGAAGATTCAGGCTTCGACTTCCATGCCAGACGTTATCGTCCTCCATCGCGGATGTCTGTGTTCTCCCATGTTGTGAGGAAAAACGTGCCTTTCGGATTGGATCTGTCCCCTGCTCCCGCCTTTAAGCCCCTTATGACCCTCTCCTGTTCCCTCCTGTCCCCCTCTCCTCTCTTTCTTGTTTGCAACCGGCTCGGCTCGAGCCGGCTTGAGGCGAAATCGTGCTACAGACGCGTGAGCGCGAGTGTGAGAAAGACTATCTGCCCCTCGGGCGCTGCCGCGCCCCGCCGCCAGACCCCGCTGCGGAACTGGGAGAGGCAGGAGTCTTGTATCCCTCGGTTCCGCAGTGGTAGCGGAGCGCTGAGGCGCGCCATAGACACGGAGAGCAGCGGCTGCCAGGAGAGTTCTGTGCTGAACGAGGGCGGCGACAACGTGAAGTCCGACTTCCACGAGTACGAGATCGAGTACGGTACGACGACGAGGAACGATGAGGCCTTCATCGACTCCAGGGCGATTCCCGGCGATGGGCGGCGGCACGCTCAGCCCGGACGCCCTCCCCCCGCGGCCGAGCGGAGGCGGTGGAGGCACCTGGCAGGAGAGAAGATCAATGAACTGGGTGCAATCACCGGCATGGACGAGCCGCGACCTCGAGGGCATTCCGACGTGGGACGGCAGCCTTGGGCGGTGGCGGCGGTACAAGAAAGACGTGGCATTGTGGATTGAGGGCGTCAATCTGGACGTGAGCTGGAGCTGGGCGGCACGAATGGTTCGGTGCCTGACAGGCCCGGCGAAGACGCTCGGCGAGTCCATCCCGATGGCGAGGAGTTGGATGAGGAAGCGGCTGCCGCGGCGGCCGAGGACGGGGACCGCGAGGAGCGCGGCCACTGGCAGGAGCCCGACACCATGGCGGGCATCAACCGCTTGATGGAGGTGCTCGGGACGATGGGCGTGGATGAGTCGACGAGGCGCGGCCAGGTCATGAATTACTTCTACAAGCAGCTGCATCGCAGGGCCGGCGAGGATCTGAACTCGTGGATGATCAGGTTCGGCGAGGCTCGCAGCCAGTTGGACGAAGAAGACGTGGCCTTGCCAGCGAGAACGGCGGGCTGGTGGCTGACTGAGAAGACCGGCCTGAACGAGACGCAGAAAAGTATGCTGATGACCTCGACCGGCGGCAGCATGGAGATTCGCGAGGTGGTCCCAGCCATGATGCGGGTGTTCCCCAACATGCGCATGACGGAGCTGCGTCCTGGCACGTTCGACCGCAACAGAAGGACGATCACCTTCAACCGTCTGGGGACGCAGCTCTTGAAGAAGAAGGTGACTCGCAAGTTCAAGGAGGCACACGTGACGGAGGACCTCGACGGGCTCAGCCAGCTAGACGAGGGCGAGCTCGAGGCGCTGAACGCGGAGCTCGGCAGCTTCGACGGTGACGCCGACGACGAGACGGTTGACGAGGTGCTGACGACCGAGCAGGAACAGGACATCGAGGGCATCCTCGCCGCGGAGCTGGAGGCGCTCTCGACGGTGCTGAGTTGGCCCAGGAGCTCGGGAACTTAGAGGGCGGCGTGGAATCGACGATGGAGGGCCTCATCACGGTGCGTGAGAGCAAGAAGCGCGTGAAGGAGCTTCGGAAGGACCGCAAGTTTGGCGGCAAGGGCGGCGGCAGAGGCTCAGGCTCAAGCTCGGGCAGCGGCAAGAAGTTCATGACGAGCTTCGGCAAGAGCAGTCCCGAGAAGAAGAACTCGGACTGCCACACCTGCGGCGAGAAGGGCCACTGGGCCGGAGACGCGTGCTGCCCGAAGCTCAAAGAGTGGAAGGCTGAGCAGGCCAAGAAGAAGCTGCAGCAGCGGTTCAAGCCGAAGGACGCGATGGTGGTGGACCTGCTGCAGACGCCCGAGATTCGGCTGGACGCACAGATGATAGAGATTCAGAAAGACGTGTTCGAGGTGCTGATGACCAGCAAATGCGAGCACGAGCAGGGTCAGACGCCTGCGTTCGGGGTGACGGCGATGAAGGAGACGGACGACAAGCGCAGCCACCTGGACTACCCGCCCTTCTGCCCGGACTGCGTCTACGAAGGAGACGACCGCGATGTCCGGTGCTCGATGTGCGGGCGGGACTACACGGAGATTTACGAGGGCGCTGGCCAGCAGGCAGCAGAGGATGACGTCTTGGCGAGCACGACTCGTTCGTGCGAAGTCCTGATGGCGACGCAAGTCCTTGGCATGGGGAGTGGTGCCCCCTCTTCTTCCGTTGGCGGAGGGCCGGCAGATGGGCCAGTTCCTGGGATGGGGAGTGGTGCCCCCTCTTCTTCCGTCGACCATAGCGCAGGGTCGGCGGATGGCCCAGGTCTTGGTGCTGGGCTGCGCCCCCATTCTTCTGCCGGCCCGATGCCCTCGGATGGGGCAAGGGACGAGCGAGCCATTCAGGAGGTGTTGCTCTCGTCAGCGTCCATCGGGGGCCAAGGAGACGACGGCGCGCTCGACTCAGCCTGCAACGGCACGGCGTCGGGCGACTCGTACGCCAATAGACTCGAGGATCGGCGCAAGGAGCTGGGCATCGAGAACTATATCAAGAAGGAGCCGCAGCTCGCGATCTTCCGCTTCGGGAACGGTCAGAAGCAGATCTCCAAGGAGCGCTGGACGGTGCCGGCGTCGGTCTTCGGCGTGGACGCATACCTGACCTTCTCGGTCATCGAGGACTCGGTGCTGCAGTTGCTCATCGGGAAGGACGCTCTACGAGGCATGGGCGCAGACATCAACTTCGCGGAGGATTCGTTCAAGTCGGACCGGCTCGGCATCACGCCGAAGCGGCTGAGCGAGACCGACGGTGGGCACTACTCGATGCCGATCTTCCCGCGTGGGAGCTGGAAGCCCCCTTCGGGGATCCCGACAGCGGAGGCGGTCTTCCGCGTACAGTCCAAGGTGCGAGAAGCGCTGATGACGGCGAAGTCTGAGTTGGCTGCCCGTGCGGCAGACCGGCGGGCCACAGAAGTCGAGGACGTGGCGCCTGTGCCCGAGGATGAGGACGACTGGAACATGCCCGACGGCGAGGTCGACGTCTCTGGCCTCGAGATGTGGGAGCGTCAGGGCTACAATGCGAGGGCGCTCAAGCCCTCGAACCGCGACGGGCCGAACTGGAAGTTGGCGCGGGCCCGAGAGACGCTCTGCATGGACACGGGCGACATCATCGAGGACCTGCGGTGGATCCAGGGGCTATCTAACGAGATGTTCGAGCAGCTCGACCCGCCGAGGAACACGGTCACCCGGCTCTACTGGGTGCCGGGACCAGAGAGGCCAAGGCCGACCGCATCCGAAGGCCGGCCGCTACTCTGTGATCGAGACCAGCTCCTACGTGTCCCCCGGGACGTGCTGGAGGACGTGGCGACAGTGCTGGAGATTCCGCGGGCGGAGCATTTGAGCGTCAAGGTGCTGATTGACCGACAGATGGAGTATGGCGCGAAGCAGAGGAGGAGGACCCCTCAGGAGGAAGGCGAGGCGCTCGTGAGCGCGGGCGTGTCGCCTGGAGCCTCAGGCTCCGCGGGGCCAGCGGGCAGCCCGGCCCCCGGGACACCGAGCTCGGCGCTATCCAATGGGGCCAGGAGGCGCATGCGGGTGCTTCCTGCTCTAGGACTCAAGAACAAGGCCGAGCTGGTGGACTTCGCGCGCCATCACGAGGTACCGACGGACGGCAACCCGGAGCTGATGACGATGCTTGCGCCGAAGGACGCGGCCTACGCGTACGACGAGGTGCTGTTCGTGCGGGCTCGCATGGGTCCGAGAGGCCCAGCGGTTGGCAGCGCAGGGGTTCGCCCACCGCCTTTCGACCCTCGAGCTCGACCCGCTGCTCGGGGGCCCTCGGCGCTATCGAGGTGGCTTTTCGGCGCGGCGATGCTGGGAATGTGCATGCCGGTAAAGGTTGCGAAGGAGGTGAACTTCACGGACCGGGTCGACCTGAACCCGAAGGTGGAGACGATGAAGAACGGCACCAGGACCCCGGTGAAGGACCATATGTACTCCCTGCAGCGCGACCTGGCGACGGTGAATGTCAAGCTCGACGCCTACCTAAAGGAGTTCGGGCCCTCTTTCGGTTCATGGGAGGCCGAGTGCGAGGCGGCGATCAGCGAGAGGACCAAGACGCAGCCATGGATCACGGAGGTGTTCACGACGAAGGAGGCGGTGCGCAAAGAGGCGGCCAGGCTGGGGCCCCCGACGATGCGGAGCTACTCGCTGGAGTTCGGCGATGACCTCATGTCGCCCAAGAAGCGTCGCGAAGTGCTGCAGGACATCAAGGCAAGAAAGCCTAAGATGATGCTCGTGGCCTTTCCTTGTGGGCCTTGGAGTAACTTGACGTACTTCCAGAAGGATCAGGCCAAGGTTCGAGAGCGGCAAGATCGAGACCGACCATTTCTGAGGTTTGTGAAGGAGGTGACGAAGGTCGTGGAGACCTACGGTGGAGCCAGGATGATTGAGAATCCGAGGTGGTCTCGAGTCTGGAGTGAACCAGAACTCCAGGGGCTCATTCGGAACGGCTACGCTGCAGAGGTGGACCAGTGCATGCACGGCCTCACCTCGGAGCGCGGGATGGCACGTCGGAAGCCCACGAGGTTCCTAGCGTCGCACGAGGAACTGCTCAAGGATCTCGATCGGCAGTGCGACCATTCGCACGCACATGACCTTGTCATGGGCGGCCCGGGCGTGACGGCGCGGACGGGCCACTACATTCGGAGTTGGCGAGGGGCATCGTGAAGGGTATGCTGAAGCTGTTTGGCCCGAAGGAGGTGCTCGCGGCTGAGGAGGACTCCGAGGAGGACCCAGAGGAGGTGCACGATCGGGGATGCGTGGACTTCCCGGCCACTGAGGAACCCCAGGAGGATATGACGACGCTGAAGGAGACAAAGGTCTCGAAGGAGGTGCGGAACGCTGTGCTCAGGATCCACAAGAACCTTCGACATCCCTCGAAGGATCAGCTCGTGAGGGCGTTCCGCGCGTGCGGGGCAAGCGACGAGGCCATCGCAGCTGCGATGCAGTTGCAGTGCCCGGTGTGCCATGAGATGAATAGACCAGCGGTCGGACACGCCAGGTTCCCGCACGGCTGAAGAAGGTGAAGGAGTTCGGCGAACAGACTGCGATCGACCTGTTCACGCTGCATACGAACTCGGGCGTGGCGCTGGAGATGCTCAACATTGTGGACATCAAGACAGGCTTTCAGGTGATCGCGCCCATTAAGAGCAAGCATCCCGGCATTGTGGCCCAAGCGCTGGAGCTGGTCTGGTTCAGCTGGGCCGGCGTGCCTCACTCGTTGGTGTGCGACAACGGCGGCGAGTTCTACAAGGAGGTGTTCCGCTTGCCGGAGGGCTGCGGGGTGCAAGTTTGGTTCGCGGCGGTGGAGGCGCCGTGGCAGAACGGTATGTGCGAACGTGCTGGAGGCGAGTGGAAGGTGCTCTGGGAGGCCAGTACCACGGAGAAGGACATTGAGACCGAGCTGGAGGTGACGGCTGCCGCAGCGATGATCACCTGGGTCAAGAACCAGCGGATCAATGAGTCCAGGTTCTCGCCAGCGCAACTCGTGCTAGGGCGGTCCCAGACACACTGCCGTGGGGGCTACTCAGTGAGCGCGGTCGCTCCCAGATCGCGGCGCACGAGGCGGTGGACAACGACCCGTACATGGCGAAGCGGCTGCAGGTCTACAGTGCGGCGAAGGTGGCCTTGGAGTCCACCTTCGCCGCCTTGGAGAAGCTGGATACCAGCAAGCGACTGCGACGTGCTCTAGTTGCTCGCAGCCGCCAGATGCCTCCCAGCACGAATGTGAAGCTCGGCGATGTGGTCTACTTCTACCGCGAGGGCAAGCGCAAGAATCGGCGGAGGAGGGGCCCGTCCTTGATCTTCAAGGCCTGGCATGGTCCGGCTGTCGTGATCGGTGTTGAGCCGGCAGCCATCTGCGTCTCGTACGAGGGGCTGTCGACCAAGTGTGACCCTGCGGCAGTCCGCCGCGCGTCGCCAGACGAGGCGCTGGGGATCAGCGCCAGAGAGCAGCTGGACATCATGGAGAAGGCTCTTCTCGACATGAAGACTGACGGGGAGCTCGACATGGGGGATGCGACCAAGGCGCATGAGGACGAGGACGATGTCGTACCAGTCGACGAAGGTAAAGCGCCGGAAGATGAAGCTCGACCTTCTCAAGCTGACGAAGACGTCGAGGAGCAGGCCGAGAAGGAGCAGCAGGAGTCGACGGAAGGAATCCCGCCGTTGGCCGTCGTGGCTGCGATGGCCGGTACTTCGGCCAGTGGCGAGCTCGATCCCATTTCGAGCGCCGAGTTCTCGCGGAAGACGAGTTCTCGGGAGAGCGGGAAGACTGACTTCCTGCAGGACGTGGCGCAGCGGCTGCGGGACCAAGGGGAGGGCCCGATCAGGTCCAAGGCGCCGCGCATGGCGAAGACCATCCAGAAGCAAGTTGGAGAAGTGCGCGAGCGGGCGAAGCCTTCGACCGCTACGGCACCGGTGGCGAACGTCGTTCCAGACGGACAGTTCGGGCCCCACGGCAACTTCGCGCCGAAGACGCCGCGCGCCGAGGACGACGAGGACGAAGAACAAGGACGTGGAGGCGATGCTTCGAGCATCAACGCGCCCGCGGTGGAGTCGGTGTCTGTGGAGCTTGAGGTCCAGCCTCAAGGTAGGAAGCGTGACGTGGTGGAAGCTGAGTTGCCCGAGGCGCCATCTCGTGGAGGACGTGACGGACCACCGGAACCCAAGCACCCCGACGAGGCGCTCTGGGTCAAGGGCGCGAAGAGACGAGCTAAAGCATGGCTCCAGGGTGCTCCTGAAGCAGATCGACGACGCTTTCTGGACCACCTGGAGACGGTGCCTGCGGTTGACCCCCAGTTTGAGGCGATGCTCGTTCAGGGCCAAGCCGGGAAGGAGAAGGTCTGGAGTCGGATGGACCCGCCTACGAAGGCGAACTACGAAGAGGCAGCGGCGTCGCAGTGGACCAAGTGGATCGACACGGAGTCCGTGGAGGTGCTGCTGGAGAAGGAGTCTGCTGAACTCGAGGAGCAGAAGCGCGAAGGCAAGGGCGACTACATCATGAGTACGCGGTGGGTGCTGACTGACAAGAACGATCCGCTGAGGACGGAGGCGAATGACCTACCGCTGAGGGCGAACGCGAGGCCGGTGGTCAACAGTGGCGACCCGGGGCGTTCGGACGAGAAGGCCAACGTGAGAGTGGACGCGCCCTGTGCGACCACCCAGTCGGAGATGATTTCGACGCAGGTAGCTGCGTCTCACCCGGAGTGGAAGTTCGGATCGAAGGACGTGAGTGGCGCGTTTCTCAAGGGCGAGGTGGACGAGCGCGGCTAGGTGATTCGCGCTCCGATGCATGGTCCCTCGCTTGCAGATTTTCCTCGAGGTCGACTGGCGCGAGTTCGGAAGGGCGTGTTCGGACTGCCTACGGCGCCGAGGCTGCGGTGCCTGAAGGTGGTCTCAGCAGCCCGCAAGTTGGGGCTCGAGCCCTCTCGCTCGGACCCCGCATTCCTGGTGCTCCACAACTCGAAGGCGAAGAAGCGCGGGCCGGACGCGATGTGGGGCTGCGTCTGCGTGCATGTGGACGACTTCCTCTGGACGGGGAACGAGAAGATGGCGACTGTGATGGACGCGCTGGGTAAGGAGTTCGGCTTCGGCAGTGAGGAGTACGACAACTTCGTGTTATGTGGCAGGCGGTTTCAGCGACAGCCTGGAGGAGCTATCACTATTGACATGACGGAATACGCAGCTGGGCTGGAACCTCTGATTGTGCCCAGGGCACGACGAACAGCGGCGCACCAGACCATGAACGCAATGGAGTGGAAGCAGTATCAGCAGGTGGTCGGCAAGATCAACTGGCTGGTGACCAAGCTGCGCGTGGACTACTCGTACGACCTGGCAGTGCTGCAGCGCGAGAAGGGACGCAAGAAGGGCCCGAGGATCTCGGCGCTGATCAAGGCGAACCAGTTGCTGAGGGAGTTGAAGCGTAGCTCGACGTTCAAGATCACGATGCGACCGATCGACTTCCAGAGATTCGGCCTGGCGGTGGTGTCAGATAGCTCACTGGGCAATGCGATGAGCGACGGGGCGGCGCTGCAGTCGGACCCGGCGACCGAGAAGATTGGTACTCAGGCCGGTTTCCTCATCCTGTTCGCGGACCGCGCGCTCGTGGACGGCGGAGTGGGCCGGTTCTCGCTGTTGGAGTGCAAGAGCCAGAAGCTGAAGCGCGCGGCGAGGAGTTCCTACGCTGCGGAGGTGATCTCCGTGGGTGACGCCGCGGACGTCGCCCAAGGGATGCGCGACCAGATCGCGGAGATGTTGTACGGCCCCGTGGCAAGGGGCGCTGGCATGAAGTTGTCGGGCTGGCAGGTACCGATGACGGTTGTGACGGATAGCAAGGATGGACATGATAGGCTCAATTCAGACGCCGGCGTGGGGAGCTCGGCCCAGAAGTCGGTGAATTTGGAGTTGGCGAGCATCAGAGAGATCTTAGACAGTCCACAGACCATGGCACGCTGGACGGATGGGAGTAATATGTTGAGCGACTTGCTGACGAAGGACATGCCGGCGGACCATCTCAGGGAGACGCTGGAGCGTGGCACGTGGAGTATTGAGTTTCGAGAGGAAATGGTGAAGACGGCCCGGCGTGTCGCTCGAGAGCGCCGGGAATCCAGAATGAGGGAGTTGGCCAAGGATGGCAGGTTCACACCCGGAGTCCTTGAGCCATAGTGAATGATTTGGACCTCTCTTTTCTTCCAATTGTCTAAGCTCGTGTTGTGCCGAGAAGTTTGTACGATCGAGTGCGATGTGGTGCTAATTATCTACCCTCTCCCCCTCTTTCTCGGAATATGTATGCCCGATTGGATCGGCTGGTCCGTTTGCGTATCGTGAGAGTAAATGACAGGATTTCTGGACAGAGTTTTCTGCGTGTGATTTCATGAGCCCGGCAGCGTTGGTTCTGGGCTCACTCCGTATTGTAATTTCACCGCCGTGGCTCGCGACCATGGCGACTTTATCCTGGGTGACTGTGTGGGTGGTTTGCCTATCAGAGGTCGGCCATCGAACCGGGCACAGATCCAAAAAGATTAAGAATCCGTGAGGAAAAACGTGCCTTTCGGATTGGATCTGTCCCCTGCTCCCGCCTTTAAGCCCCTTATGACCCTCTCCTGTTCCCTCCTGTCCCCCTCTCCTCTCTCTCTTGTTTGCAACCGGCTCGGCTCGAGCCGGCTTGAGGCGGAATCGTGCTACAGACGCGTGAGCGCGAGTGTGAGAAAGACTATCTGCCCCTCGAGCGCTGCCGCGCCCCGCCGCCAGACCCCGCTGCGGAACTGGGAGAGGCAGGAGTCTTGTATCCCTCGGTTCCGCATGCTGTGGGTTGTAACATGTGGAGCCTTCAGGGCTTCCCACTGCAAGCTGATGTAACATCCTCGTCCTCCTCGTCTATCTCGGCCGTGCCATAGACCTCTTGCTGGTCTGCTCCAGGCGCTACAAGCGACGATGCCTGATGCAAGGCAGGGAGCCCAACGAAGCGATAGGTGGCGGCTCCATCGTGCCCTCCCGCCCCGTGCGCCCAGAAGGGCCTTCTTGGTCTTCCTGCGGGGGCGCGGGGAGCGTGTCGCAAATGCCGCAGTTCTCCTCCGCCCATCAGGCATCTTAAGGAAACGCGTCGACTCATGGACCCCAGATCTGGTTTGGCTGTCTAGCATATGCCTGGGCGTCTTCATGGAGCTTCGCTTCTTCGCAGACAGGTTCGTGTGTGTGTGGACCTGGACTACTGGTTCAGAACACGCTTCGAGTCAAGTCCGTTCTCCGGGCCCATCATCTCTCAACGCTGAGCAGGGGTGTGGGTCACCCGCGGGGGCGCGAAGGTAATCGCGCTTCGCGGGCCGCGGCCTGGGCCAGAGCGACCGCCCTTCGCCAGGGGCGGGGGCGGCACTGAGGGCGCGAGGGCGCGAAGAAAGTCGCCCGTCGCGCATCGCGGGGCGCGATGCGCGAAGCTAGGCGACCTGGATTCGGCGTCGAGCGACGGGGGGGGGAAGTGAGAAGGAGAAAGCCTTCCCAGAAGGCGGCGAAGCTTCTCAGAAGGCCTCAGGCCCTCCTGGCCTTCGGGGAAGTCTCAGAAAATTTGTCAGAAGGCTGGGGGGCTTCCGAGCTTCCTGGGAAGGCCCGCCCCTTCTCACTTCCCCCCCGGGCTCGCCGCCGATAGATATGTCGCCGCGCCGTTTTTTTCTCGACGCGCCCGAGTAGGCGAAAAAACGACACCGCGGCAGACCCACGGCAGGCCCACGGCAAGCCTTGGGGCCCGAGGCGGCGTCTTCCCTGGTGGCCGAGGCGCCCTCCCCAAGACCGAAGCCCGCGCGTCGGAACAAACGGCGCGGCGACATCTATCCCCGCCGCTCAGTTTGAACGTCGGAGGACAGTTGGCGCGAGGGCGTACAGGGAATCGCCCGTCGCGCACCGCCGGGCGCGATGCGCGAAGCTGGGCGACCTGGAGAACCCTGGAGCACCACCCTCGGCCTCCCCCGTCACCTCGCGGGAGGCGCGCCTGACTCGTGCGGCCGGCCGCAGACGGACGCCTGACCCGCTCTGCTGCGAGCTGCGGCGAGGGCCTGCGAACTCCTCCCGAGACCTCCAGGCAGTGGCGGGAGGCGGTGCCCGCCAGTCGCCTTGTTGCGAAGTTCGATCGTCCTGGAACTCTTCCGGGCCCCACGGGGAGCCTTTTGGGGCGATGTTGGGGCCATCTTGAGGCCTCAGACTCCCATGAGGGAGCCCGAAGAACTCATCAACAAAAACACCTGGTTTTCTAACGATCCTGTCTCTATTGGGGGCTGTCGGGGCGCTCCACAGGAGGGCTACAGTCAACCCGCATAGTAAGGATGAACGACTTCCCAAGGGTACCCTTGCATCCTTGCCTCGTCGGCCCATCGTTGGCCGCATTCGCTAGCCAACTTTGCTCGAAAAATGTGAACATGGCCGTCCAAGGCCCTTGCATCCTTACCCCGCATCCGTATTGTACGGGCTGCCTGTATGCGCTCTCCAAGAGATGCCAACATGTTTGGATTCAGGGTTTCTGGCGCGACCTAGTCGAGGGCGTGGCTTCTTGTAGGATGCGGTCGGACCGAGGGTGTAAGATCGAGGTCGGTTCGGGGAGGGTACCCACATGTTCTTCGTGTTTGTTGGATGCTCTTGTGCATCCTGGGGAGGGTGCTCTCGAATGTTCTTCAGTTTGGCTGGCGGAGGGTCTCACGTTCTTGAAGGATGTTATTATGCCCTTGGTCCGACCGTATGCGCTCCCCAAAAAATACTAACATATTTGGATTCAGGGTTTCCGGGGCGACCCAGTCAAGGGCGTGGCTTCTTGTAGGATATTCCGTTGCCTTTGTGCTGGAGTCCAGGCGTGCACCGGTGCTATTGCGATGGGCATGATCGCGTCTGCTTGGCCCGAGGTTTTTCTTTGGGCTGTGAGCATGTTGCCACGTGCGTCGCTCCGCTCGATGGTCGTTTCTCTGCGTGTGCACACGGAGCGAGGTCCGCAGCGCGCGTCGGACTTGAACCAGCGCGTGCAAGGAGAGGCACCTCTGTGCCTGTCCCCGACGAGAGGAACTGCACGAACGTAGCAGCCACGGGGAGGGCTGAAATGCAACCCTGCGCGGACGTTGGATGAGTGGCTTGTTTTCTACCACCACCACCACCACCATAAGTTGGAGGGGGGAAGGAGGTGGAGGATGAGGAGGAGGAGGAGGAGGAGGGCCCCCTCCCCCTCCTACTTGTAGTGGTGATGGTGGTGGTGGAAAACAAGCCCACAATTGGAGGTCAGGGGCCAGCGGCCGACTGGTGCTTGAGAGCACACTCTCACGTGATCCTCAGTCTGGCGAGAGCGACTTGCATTTTGACCCTCTGGCTAGGCCGGTGCTTCCACGACGTTTGGCTCGTGCTCTTGCCTTTGGTCGCGCTCCTCCTCTCAATATCCTCCTGCGTCTCCTCCTCTCCCCCCTTCCCTGTCCCATTTCCTCCCGCTGCGATCTCTCCCCTTGTCCCCCCCTGCTCCTGGGCATGTGCACGTGTTTTTGGGCTCGCAGGCAGCACGAGGTAGTGGATGCGCATGCCTCTGCTGTGCGCAGCACCGGCATGATGAACGATGCCAGGGTGATGCCAGGCTCGGGGGTTCGTAGAGGGGGGTTATCCCAAGGTGGGGTTAGGGAACCAACACAGCTGGATGCTCACATTTTCTTATCCCAGAAGCCGTTGAGAGCGATTTTCCTGTAACCCCACCTTCGCCCCTACCCCACCTTTACGTCCCCCCGACAGGCACAGCAGGCGTGGTGGTGCGTCCCGTGCCCGAGCATCGAGGAACAACAAATGCCACAAGCACAGACTTTCGGAGGTCCGCGCGGATTTCTTGGATCGGCGCTTCGCCCCCAGCCCCTGGCGCGCGGAGCACGCCAGGACAGGGGCAGCGCCGATCCACGAAGCCCGCACGGAGCTCCGAAAGTTTCTGTGTGTGGGA
This sequence comes from Prorocentrum cordatum, assembly GCA_963575745.1. NCBI lineage: Eukaryota > Dinophyceae > Prorocentrales > Prorocentraceae > Prorocentrum > Prorocentrum cordatum. The sequence goes on along the minus strand of CAUYUJ010016394.1, from coordinate 624,628 downwards.
CTTCTTGACTCCTCGACGAGCACCCGCGTGTATCCTTGGGTTCCTCTTGGTTCTTGGAAGGGCAGCACCACCGCAAACTCGCTCTGGCACGCTCAAAACGACCATGCCCAGGACGGCCGCACCCGAAACGACCACTCTGAGCTCGCAGGCCCAATCTGGCCTCCCATAATCTTCAAACCGCCAAGCCGAACCCTGAATCTATCCCCCCCCGCACGCTTCCGCCACCACTCCGCCGGCGGAGCCCTTCCTCGTTTTGCTCCCGCCAGTTGCCGCCGACCTCCCGCCGCCTTTCTCCTCCTCCTCCTCCTCCTCCTTTTCTTCTTCCTCCTCCTCCTCCTCCTCCTCCTCCTCCTCCTCCTCTTCCTCTCCCCCCTCTTTTCCTCCTCCTCCTCCTCCCCCTCCTCCGAGGCCCTCGGAGGCCAGGCCCCAAGCGGAACCCAGGCCCATCCGCCGCCCCGCCACGCTGGCCGCAGAGGCAGCGCACCCGGCGGGAGCCTCGCCCCGCGGCGCCGCGGGCCTGCGCGGGTGCGGCCGAGGCAGCGGCCGCCGCTGCCGTGGTCGCGGGCGCCGCCGCGCGCCTGGCTGGGCGGAGGCCGCGCCCGAGCCACGCCACGCCAGCTCGTTGCGTGATGCTCGGGCCCGAGCGAAGCTTCTCAGCGGCGAGCGCGGGGGTCAGTATCGTTTCACCGATCCCCATCTCCATCCCCATCCCGATCCCCATCTTTCCACCACCCCGGTTGGGAATATGTCCCTCGAGACTCGAAGGGAGCAGGCTACATCCCCATCTGGGGTGGTAGATCGGCCAGCGGGGTCCAGGTCACGCCGGCGGGGATGGGGATCGGCGAAACGATGCTGAGGGGGGAAGCGAAAAGGGGCGGGCCTTCGCAGAAGGCTCGCAAGGCCTGCCTCTTCTCATTTCCCCGGGCTCGCTGCCTAACCTCTGGGTCGGTTTGGGAGGTCGCCGCAGCGATCGCGGCGGCCACAACTCGTGGAAAGGTTGTTGTCAAGGGGTGGCACGCCCCTCCCCAGCCCAGCCCCCCCCCGCTCTGAGATGTAGACGTGGCCTGTCGTCGACGACGTGGCGACAGTGAGCTTCCAATGCACGTCCAGCAGGGGCAGCCCTGTTTTTTGCTGGCCAGGCGTCGATGATCACGCAACCATCAGCGGTGCGCGGTCGCTTCGGGCGCCGGCCTGTCGTGCCTGCCAGCGGCGCGGGTGCGGAGGCCGTCGTGGAGAGCCCGGGCGCAGCCGCGGCCCCCCGCGGCGCCAGAGCGCGCTGCGACGTCGCGGCCGCGGGCGGCGCGAGTCCGACGGCGAAGCGCCTGAAGGACATCGTGTTCGAGAAGGATCGGAAGGTCATCCACCACCCACCAGACTACCCCAACCCAACCCGAAGGCCCCGATGTTGCCCTCCGTTCCCAGCGTGGGGGGCGTACCTCGTACCCCCCCGCCCACAATTTGGGCCTTCGGGTTGGGTTGGGGTGGTCTGGCAGGTAAGCCCCACCTTGCCAAGCCGATCAGCGAACTGGCCCCGTAGGGTTCTCGAGAGGGCGCTGCGGCCACCCTCTTCCGGGGCTCTGCGCGCGCCGAGCCTGGCCCCAGGCCGCTTTTTCACCGGGGGGTGTTCTGCGGCAGGGCTTCCTCCGGCCCGCACCGAAGCGCCGCACGCTCTGAGGGCGCTCCGGCCGTCTGCGGCACTCTCCTCACGTGCAGAGGGGGGAGGGGCAGGGGCAGGGGGGAAGGCTTCTTGGAAGCACCCCTGCTTCCAGGAAGCCTTCCCCCCTTCCCCTGACCCCCTGTGCGCGCCGCCGATGCCGGGCTGCTTCTGGCCCACCCCGAAGTTCTTCACGCTCTGAGGGCGCTCTGGCCGTCCGCGGCCCTCTCCCCCGTTCCCTCCCGGCCTTCCTTGCCGCCTCAGCGCCCAATTCGCGCCACAGAAGCCCTGCCGCAGCCACAAGCGCAACTTGGATCCAAGGCGCCGCCGATGAAAACAGTTGTGCTAAAAGGCGAGCCCGCGCCCAAGCCCGAGCCTGGGCCCGAGCCCGAGCCTGAATCCGAGCCCGAGCCCCAAACGGAGCCCCGGCCCGAGCCCGAGCCCAGGCCCGAGCCCGAGCCCGAGCCCCAGCTCGACCCCGAGTCCAGGCGAGCCCGTACAGCCCACGCCCGAGCCCGAGCCCGAGCACGAAACCGAGAAGCCTGGGCCTGGGCCCGAGACCGAAGCTCGTTCTGTCCACCCCCGAGAGGAGATGCGGGTCGCGATCACCTCGGGCGAGTTCGCCCTGCGCCTGCGCGGCGCGGAGCGCCCTGGAGCCGTCGACTACGAGAGCCTGTGCGACAGGCTCAAGAGCTTCGCCGAGCGCCTGCGGAGGCATCCGCCGGACGCGGACGTGATGAGCGAGGGCGCAGTGTGGAAGGCGCAGCAGGCCAGAGGAGGAGAAGGTGCCGCTGCCGCCACCTGCACCTCGTTTTCGCCTCTTTGGGCATCCCGGGAGGTCCTCGTCGCCACCGCTGGATTCGCCTCCAGATCCTGGTCCGAACGCGCCGGGGGAGAGGCCTGGGGAGTAGCAGCATCGGTGCCTTTGGAACTCCCCAGCAGGACCTGGAGATGACCAGGCTCGGTGGATAAACAATCGCACAAACATGGACTTTCGGAGCTCCGCGCGGATGTCCTACATCAGCGCCGTGCCACCCTGGCGGCGCCTCCGGTGCCGCGCTTGGCGCGCCTCCGTGCGCCAGGGAGGGGGGCCCATCGCCGATCCAAGAAATCCGCGTGGAGCTTCGAGAGCGTACGTCTACGGCAGGTTCGACCGGCGGCGACCCTGCGGCCGGCGGTCAACGTTGAACGCCGCCGCCGACCCAGAGTCCGTCGATGTTGAACGATTTGACGTGTGTGAAACCGCCGATCGTTCAAGGTTGAACGATCCCCGCGGTGTCAGGAACCAGCGCCAGGATCCACACGACACGAACTCGCCGTGTGTCTCGTCCCTCCCAGAGGCAGAAGCTCCAGGAGCGCCTGGTGGACATGACGCGGCGCCAGGCCGCCTCCGCCGACGACGGGGCGGCGGCTCCGGGCGGTGCAGCCCCTGCGGGAGCGGCGCACCCGCAGGCCGACGTGGGCACCACGCCGGGCGAAGCGGTGGGCAGCGGCGCTCGCCCGGCTCAGCCAAGCAAGTTTCTGCTCTATCTCCGCGAGGACCAGACGGTGGACATCGACGCGGCGCTGAAGGATCGTTGCGTGACATCCGGCCCCGAAGCAAACCTCCGAATCGGTGTTGGAGGTCGCCGCGGCGATCGCGGCCGGCACAGATGGTGGCAGGGTATCTGTCAAGGAGTGGCATGCCCCTTCCCAGCACCCCCCCTCCGCTCTGCGATGTAGACGTGGCGCCTGAGTATCAACGCAGCGATAGACAGTTGTCAGTTTACGTCCAAGATGGGCAGCCATGTATTTTTTGTTAGGGGTCGACTTGTTACGGAGCCGAAGGAGTCGCGCGACATGACCAACATGAGCACGGACCTCGCTGCGAGGCTACGGGGGAAGGGCCACGATCACGAGGATCCGCTGGGTGGTTCCCGGGGACCTGAAGACGGCACGAATCAGCGAATAAACACGTTTGCCAGCGTCGGTCCCGAACAGTGTGTCATTGCACTTTGGATGTGTATTGTATCTGGTGCGAGCTACGTGGTACAACATGTGTTGCAAGCTCGGTGGTGCAGGTTACGTGGCACAGTCTACATGGTGCAATTCGTTCTGAAGAACTTGAAGTCGTCAACCCCACTGCTCGTGCAAATATCCCACCCTCCCACCCGCAACGCGTTGGCAAAGCTCAACCAGCCTGATCTCAATGAGCGCACGGGCGCGTAGAATTCGGCCGCGCAGACAAATCCAACCTGCAGGTGGCGAGACGGTGGTGGCGATGGTGACGACCGCGTCGCCAACGACGATGGCGACGACCGTGGCGGTGACGCTGCTGCCGATGGTGATGACTGGAGATGTTGGCGATACGATGTCGACGACGACGATGGTGATTGTGATGGAGCTGATGGTGATGAGTCTGACGGTGGCAACGATGACGCTGGCGATGATTATGACGATGGTGCAGGTAATGATGAGGGAGTGCCCACGAACAGAAGTTTGACGAGGGCGACAGCGTCGACGATGACGACGCTGACGGCGGCGTGCAATCTACGCGGTGCCATCTATGTGGTGTAATCTCTATGGCGCATTACTTTTTTTGATCCGCGGGTCGAGAGCGCACCTCTTCCGGTCGAAGCTAAGCGGGCCGCGCACAGCTTGAATTAGCGAGAGGGAAGCAGAAGGAGGGGCCTCACATCTAGGCCAGGAGGGGCAAAGCCCAGGAAACAGGCGGTGCCGAGGACGAAGTACTTGCAAAGGAACGCCTTGGACAGGAACCCGGCGGCGAAGTACCGGAAAAAGCAAAATGCTATGGTGGTGGTGCCGTCAACGGCGCGTCGTACACCAGCCCCAAGTGGCGGCAGAGGAGGACTCGCCTTGTATCCAACAGGCGACGCCCAGGGAAGGTAGGGAGCATCGCTGAGCCGAAGTGCAACGCTGTGCCACCGAACAGGATGCGGGAGCAGGGCCGTGGGTGTCCAAGGTGCCACACATGGTGCACTACATGTGATGCAAGGTATGTGGTGCAAACTATGTGGCGCAGTCTATGTGGTGCAAGCTATGTGGCGCAATCCTTGTGGTGCAAGCTATGTGGTGCAACTAATTTCTGTTCGCAGTGAGTTGTCCACTCCACTGCTCGCGCAAACATCCCGCCCACCCACCCACCCGCAACTTGGTTTGCAAAATCTGTTAAGCCCGTGACGGTGGGTACCACATGGCACTTGGCAACGACAGCGACGCCGACGACGACAGCGACGATGACGACGCCGCCGACAACATCTACGAGAACACCGACGACGTCTCCAACGACTTCGACGACGCCGACAACGACGACGACGATGACACCGACGACGACGACGACGACGGCGGCGACGACGACGACGCCGACGTCGACGACGACGAAGACGACAACGACGCCGACGCCGACGACGACGACGAAGACGACGACGACGTCGCCAACGAAGACAAGGAGGAAGGAGGGAGGACGACGACGGCGACAACGACGATAACGACGAGGGAGGAGGGAGGACGGCGACGACGCGAACGACGAAGAAGGAGGAAGGACGGCGACGCCGACGACGGCAATGACGAGGGAGGAGGGAAGACGACGACGACGACGACGACGACGACGGCGACGAAATAGGAGGGACGACGACGAGACGCCGACGACGGACGACGACTCCGACGAGGGAGGAGGAGGAAGGACGACCATGGCGACAACGACGACGAAAACGACCACGACGCCAAAGAGGACGACGACGACGAACACGAGGAAAGACAGAGGACGACGTAGGCGACGACGACGACGACAACGACGCGGCAGGAGGGAGGACGGCGACGACGACGACGACGACGCAAGAGCGCGCGCGCACGCTTTTGTTGAAAGTCCGTGTTGCGAAACCTTGTGTTTTTGTAGGTTTTTCGGACACACGATTTTGAAATCCTTCCGAAACCGATGGGTTTTGAAGGTTTTCGGCATACGCGCGCGACGACGCGCGCGTCTGCACTGCGCCCCATTTGTTGCAGGGGATTCTCGCGACGGCACACGCGCAAGGGCGTTCGACAGATTTCGACATGAGCGCGCGCGAAACCCGTTTGGTAGCATGTTGTGAAAATCGTGAAAAACTCTTGGTTTTCTTAAGATTTCGCAAGAGATTTCGCGGAAACTTGTTTAGCAACTCTGTGTTGCGAAACCTTGTGTTTCTGTATGTATTTTGGAAACTCGATTGCGAAATCCTTCCCGCACCGCAAGTTTTTGAAGGATTTCGGCATGCGCGCGCGACGCCGCGCGCGTGTGCACTTCGTCTCTATTTTTGCAAAGGTTCTGCGAAAAAGTGCTATGTTAGAACAAAAAATCACCGCGTAGTGTTTTTTACGAGGGGACCTAAGGGGGGGGGTAACCGGCCTAGCTGGGATGGTATGATTTCATATTTAGGATGGGCGAGTGTGCATACTATATATATATATATATAAATATATATATGAAATCGTAGTATCCCAGGGGGAACCGATAAGTTCGGGCGGGGGGGTAGAGTCTATTCTTTTTTCCCAACCATCCTGTGGTGTTGGGTCCTCGTTTTGAAGAGACGGTGCCCCGCGTCTCCTTCCTCCTTCCTCCTCTTCCGCTTCCTCCCCCTCCTATCATCCTCCTCCTCCTCCTCCTCATCATCATCATCATCGTCATCATCATCATCATCATCATCATCATCATCATCGTCATTGTCATCGTCGTCATCGTCATCGTCATTACCCACTTCGGCACACCCCTCACACGTTTCGTGGCCCCATAGGGAGCTCCACCGAAGGCCCCATGGCTGCCGTCCGCATGCGTCCCGCACACCCATTTCGGCACACCCCTCACACGTTTCGTGGCCCCACAGGGAGCTCCACCGAAGGCCCCAGTGCTGCCGTCCGCATGCGTCCCGCACACCCATTTCGGCACACCCCTCACACGTTTCGTGGCCCCATAGGGAGCTCCACCGAAGGCCCCATGGCTGCCGTCCGCATGCGTCCCGCACACCCATTTCGGCACACCCCTCACACGTTTCGTGGCCCCACAGGGAGCTCCACCGAAGGCCCCAGTGCTGCCGTCCGCATGCGTCCCGCACACCCATTTCGGCACACCCCTCACACGTTTCGTGGCCCCACAGGGAGCTCCACCGAAGGCCCCAGTGCTGCCGTCCGCATGCGCCCCGCACACCCATTTCGGCACACCCCTCACACGTTTCGTGGCCCCATAGGGAGCTCCACCGAAGGCCCCAGTGGCTGCCGTCCGCATGCGTCCCGCACACCCATTTCGGCACACCCCTCACACGTTTCGTGGCCCCATAGGGAGCTCCACCGAAGGCCCCATGGCTGCCGTCCGCATGCGTCCCGCACACCCATTTCGGCACACCCCTCACACGTTTCGTGGCCCCACAGGGAGCTCCACCGAAGGCCCCAGTGCTGCCGTCCGCATGCGTCCCGCACACCCATTTCGGCACACCCCTCACACGTTTCGTGGCCCCATAGGGAGCTCCACCGAAGGCCCCATGGCTGCCGTCCGCATGCGTCCCGCACACCCATTTCGGCACACCCCTCACACGTTTCGTGGCCCCACAGGGAGCTCCACCGAAGGCCCCAGTGCTGCCGTCCGCATGCGTCCCGCACACCCATTTCGGCACACCCCTCACACGTTTCGTGGCCCCACAGGGAGCTCCACCGAAGGCCCCAGTTCCGCATGCGTCCCGCACACCCATTCGGCACACCTCTCACACGTTCGTGGCCCCATAGGGAGCTCCACCGAAGGCCCATGGCTGCCGTCCATCATGCGTCCCGCACACCCATTTCGGCACACCCCTCACCGTTGTGGCCCCATAGGGGGCTCCACGGAAGGCCCCATGGCTGTGGGACGCGAGCTCCACCGAAAGCCCCATGCTGCCGTCCGCATGCTCCCGCACACCCATTTCGGCACACCCCTCACACGTTTCGTGGCCCCACAGGGAGCTCCACCGAAGGCCCCAGTGCTGCCGTCCGCATGCGTCCCGCACACCCATTTCGGCACACCCCTCACACGTTTCGTGGCCCCATAGGGAGCTCCCCGAAGGCCCCATGGCTGCCGTCCGCATGCGTCCCGCACACCCATTTCGGCACACCCCTCACACGTTTCGTGGCCCCACAGGGAGCTCCACCGAAGGCCCCATTGCTGCCGTCCGCATGCGTCCCGCACACCCATTTCGGCACACCCCTCACACGTTTCGTGGCCCCACAGGGAGCTCCACCGAAGGCCCCATGGCTGCCGTCCGCATGCGTCCCGCACACCCATTTCGGCACACCCCTCACACGTTTCGTGGGCAGGACGGTCGGGGCAGCGACGGCGGCGGCGGCGCTGGGGTTGCCGCCGCCGGCAGCGGCGACGCCCGGGCCGCCGTCGGCGGCGACGACGCCGAGCGCGCCCCAAGAGCGCGCTCGCAAGCGGCCGCGGTAGGCAGGCTCTCCCTCTTCCTCCTCCCCTCTCTCCTCCTCCTCCTCCGACCACTCCTCCTCTGCTTTAGACTAGATCGTGATCTGGTCCAGCAGGCCTCTTCCTTGTCACAATGGCCTAGATCGGGATGTGGTCCAATCCCTTAGGGCCGCGCCAGGGCTGGGGAATCCTTTAGGGCCGCGCCGCTTTTGGGGAATCTTCTTCCAAAGTCTTTCCAAACCCGCCCAAATCCTCCCAAACCCGCCCAATCCTGCCGAACCCACCCAAATTCTCCCAAATCCACCAGAATCCTGCCAAACCCACCCACATCATCTGCCCGGAGTCGACCTAATCCTTCCAAGTCCTCCCAAACCCGCCCACTTCTTCCAAATCCGCCCGAATCCTTTCAAATCTTCCCGAACACAACCGAATCCTCCCAAATCCACCCAGATCCTCCCAAACCCGCCCAAATCCTCCCAAACCCACCCAAATCCACCCAAACCCACCCCAATCCTTCCAAATTCACCCGAATCCCCCCCAATCCACCCGAATCCTTCCAAATCTTCCCAAACACACCTAAATCTTTTCAAATCCATTCAAAATGTTCCCAGATCCAACCAAATCCTCCCCAATCCTCCCAAGCCCACGAAATGCGCGCGCGGACGCGACCGGACACGGGAGCGGTACTTCCAATGGGCCGTCTGGGAGGGGGAAATTATGGGCTTTTTTTGTTTTTTCTGGTTCCGATTTTTTTCCTGTTTCCGACCCGTCCTCCGCGAAATGCGCGCGTGGACGTGCGACGGGACACGGGAGCGGTACTTGCAATGAGCCGTCTGGGGGAGGGAAATTATGGTTTTTTTCTGAATTTGCCGGTTTCGATGTTTTTTTCATGTTTCCGCCCCGTCCTCCGCGAGATGCGCGCGCGGACGCGCGACGGGACACGGGAGCGGTACTTGCAATGGGCCATCTGGGAGGGGGAAATTACGTGTTTTTTTCTGTTTTATCTGGTGTCGACTTTTTTCTGTTTCCGACCCGTCCTCCGCGAAATGCGCGCGCGGACGCCCGGCGGGAAGTTGTTCAAAGCGAATCGTTGTCGACGTCGGCGTTTGCTACGCCCCGGGCGTCTGTGTTTGGAAGGGCGTCACTATCGCGAATTTTCAAAAACGGGCTCGCGTTCAAAGAGAATGGTCGTCGCCATCGGCGTTTGCTGCGTCCGGGCGTCTGTGCCCTGAAGGACGTCACTATCGCGAGTTTCCAATCTTGTTCAACGCGATTCGTCGTCGCCATCTGCGTCTTTGCTACGCCCAGGCGCCTGTGTCCTGAAGGGCGCTTAAATTCTTAGCGACCGTCCAGCGCAAAACCAGGCGGTGCGGAAAACAACGCGCTTTCAATTTGATGCGAACGTCTTATTGATTCGCTCGGATCTCACCGCGAGAACGCGACTGCGAGACCCCCGTCGTTTTGATACCAAAACGACGGGGGTCTCAAGCTTTTTTTGAGTGTCCTATGGCGACGTGAAAAAATATCGCGCGTGCGACTTGCGAATTCATTCTTTTCCATAGAACGTCGTCGATAATCTCGCGCCGACGTGCTGCGCGTAAAAAACTAAGGCTCCCAAACTACACCCAAGCATGCAAGAGTCTCCTTTGGAGCGACCGGCGCGCGTCGCAGACATTCCAGTGCACTGTGTCCGGCGCTCAGTGTCGGCCGCGCGTCTTTCCAATTGTTCAGTGCCGCGGACGATCCGCGCGCGTCGCTGAGACTCCTTCGGGCGACCAGCGCGCGTCGCGGGGACTCCTGCGCGCCCCGCTCAGAGCCCCGATGCATCCGGTCGTCGTCGACGGGCCCAGCGCGCTCAAATGTCGCCCGCTGTAGTCTATTTCAGACGTTGGACATCTGGGTTTGCCTCGCGGAATCCTGGCGACTACGATTCCATATCCGTAGACCTGATGGCCCGAGCAGCAGGCGCCGCCGCGCTCCGTGGCACGCGCCCGACGCGCCCATTGACAGACGACCTCCGCTCGTGGACGGGACCCCTCTCGCGGGGCGATCGCCCCGAGTCGGAGACACTCCAGCTCGCGCGGGTGGCCCCCTGCCCCGCGCCGGGTCAATCCCCCCCGGATGCCCCCCAAGGGCAGCGGGACGAGATGTCGGATCAATGTGGACAAGAATGAGCGAGGCGGAACAGTGACCTTTACAGTGAGATTGCGGACTGCGGGCGAGCCCTCCATCAGAGGCCCGCCGCGCGAGAATTTCGCCGCGGCCACGGCGGACATGGTCTGCCTCCTGCGGATGCCGGAGACGGAGCGGCGCGCTGAGCTGCGCCGTCTGCGAGCACAGCACGCGCAGTGCCCAGGCGATGGCCCCCAGACGCCGCGGCGCCAGCAGGATTGCCCGCCTCGGCGCCGGGTGAGAGGGAAACGAGGGCCGTCGCCGCGCGGTTCCCCGGCGCCGAGAGGCACCCCGGCATCGGGCCCGAAGCAGGGAGGTCCGCAGACACCGGGCGCCTCGGCCGCGGGCTGGCGCCCCCGGCAGACTCCCGGGACTGCTCGCCGCCGGGGCCCGACTCCTCGGACAGCGGGAGGTCGACGGGACGTCGCGGCCGCGACGTTCCGCGACGTTCTGGCCTGGCACAGTGAGCGCGGCCGCTGGCCACGGCGCCAGCGTCCCGGAAGGGGGCCCGAGGATGACTTGGCGAGGAGGTGGCAGAGGTGGAGGGGGACCAGCAGGCTGCAGCCAGCGGCCCAGGTCCTAAAGGAGCGCATCGACGCGCTGGTGCAGGCCGGTCGGGAATCGAGGCTGGAGGATGAGCGTGCCGAGGGCGCAGAGCAGGCACTGCGGATGCTGCACCAGCACTGGTGCGAGGGGAACGACGTCCACGACGAGGACCGTTGGAGGCATCCCGCCCTGCATCGGTCGCGCGGCGGCCAGCGCCCATACCCCGGCCTCTCGAACCTGTGCAACACCTGCTACCTCAACGCGCCCTTGCAGTGCCTCCTCCACTGCCCCGCCGCGCGCGCCGCGCTCCTGGGGCGGAGGGCCAGGGCGAGCCGCTGATTCTGCAGGACGCGGGGTGGGGGAAATCTCGTCGATGTCTTCACTCCGGCACAGCCCCCGGTTGATTTTTGGGGTTCCTCCCTCCGCAGGGGAGGGGGGACGATTGGCGCGTCGACAGGGCGGGGTATGGGAGGCAGTCGGCCTGGGTTTCTCACCCCCTCTCGAGGAGCTGCGCGCCCTGGCGACCGCCTGCGTGCGCGGGGCGCCGCCGAGCCTGGCGGAGGGCGACGGCGGCGCCGCGCCAGCGCCGGCCCGCGTGGACCGCTGGTCCCCGCACGCCTTCGTGGACGCGTTCCTCGCGAAGCACTGGGTGGACTTCAAGCTGGGGAGGTACGCGGACGCGAGTGAGGCGCTGTCGTTCATCCTGGAAGACGCGCCTGGTCTCGCCAGCCTCTTCCAGACCGGATGCGACGAGGAAGCCATGATGAGGCTCCCGGCATTCGTGGACGGGGCAGACGACGGCGACGACGCCCTGTCGCCGCAGGACTTCTTCCTCGACGGGGGCGCGCAGCGACTGGACGTGCGAGAGCTGCTCCGCCGCGGCGCCTCCATGGGCGGGCGACTGCGATCGAAGCCCGAGTTGCTGGCGGTCCTCGTGCCCCAGAGGTGGGAGCGGGGCGACGGCGCGGCGCTCTTCCTCGGCGGCTGCGACATCGCGCCCTACTGGGGTGACCTCCCGGAGGTGGCTCTGAGGGCGGGGGAGGAAGACGTCGCGTACCGCCTGCGCGCCTACGTGCAGTACATCCTGCCCGAGGGATCGGAAGCCGTCCCATCCCACTTCCTGAATGACCCCCATGGCCACTTCGTGGCTCACTTCGAGGAGGACGGGAGCTGGTACACTGCAGACGACCTGGGCGATCGGCCGCACGTGGTCCAGTGGGCGCCTGGCACCGAGCACAAGATACCTTGCATGATCTTCCTTGAGAAGGTGGACTCCAGGGCGGCCCGCGCCGAGGCGTGCCCGTGGCCGCCCGGGCCGGTCGTCGACGGCGCGGAGGGCGCGGGCGGCGACGGCGACGGCGACGCGGACGGCGAGGACAGCCCCGGCCTCGACGGGGAGTGCGACGAGGAGGGGGACGGGGCCGGCGACGCTGGCGTGCCGGGCGCGCGGAAGCGGCCCGCGGCGTCCACGAGGAGCGGCGCCCCTGCCAAGAAGCGGCTCCGCCTCCGAGGGAAACAGAGCGCTGCTGGACGGCAGCAGAGCCGCGCTGGGAGGCAGCAGAGCCGCGCTGGGAGGCAGCAGCAGCAGAGCCGCGCCGGGAGGCAGCAGAGCCGCGCTGGGAGGCAGCAGCAGCAGAGCCGCGCTGGGAGGCAGCAGGCCAGGGAGGATCAGAAGCGCGGTTGCAAGCCGGAGGAGGTGCTGCGACAGGGGCGGAAGCCGAAGAGCAAGGGCGACAACGCCGACGGATCCAGACAGGACGCCCAGAACAACGCCGCCGCCCCTGTCCTCCGCAGCAGCAGGGAGGCGAAGAGCTTGCAGACCGCCAGCGAGGAGCGCCGGTTGCGTGGGGGTCTCTTCCTGCTCCTGCACTTGCTGGAGCCGCTGGTCGCTGCCGATGACCTGCTGAAGCATTACCCTGACTTCTTCGTCTACGCGGGCGACGACTGCACCCGCCGGTGGGCGACGTTCCTGCAGGCACCCGGTCGACCCGACAAGTTGGCCGGGAGACTGCGGGAAGCGCTCGGGGTCACGGAGAACGAGATT
>CAUYUJ010016394.1:589186-611691 GCA_963575745.1 Prorocentrum cordatum | reverse complement strand
CCGGCAGCGGCGACGCCCGGGCCGCCGTCGGCGGCGACGACGCCGAGCGCGCCCCAAGAGCGCGCTCGCAAGCGGCCGCGGTAGGCAGGCTCTCCCTCTTCCTCCTCCCCTCTCTCCTCCTCCTCCTCCGACCACTCCTCCTCTGCTTTAGACTAGATCGTGATCTGGTCCAGCAGGCCTCTTCCTTGTCACAATGGCCTAGATCGGGATGTGGTCCAATCCCTTAGGGCCGCGCCAGGGCTGGGGAATCCTTTAGGGCCGCGCCGCTTTTGGGGAATCTTCTTCCAAAGTCTTTCCAAACCCGCCCAAATCCTCCCAAACCCGCCCAATCCTGCCGAACCCACCCAAATTCTCCCAAATCCACCAGAATCCTGCCAAACCCACCCACATCATCTGCCCGGAGTCGACCTAATCCTTCCAAGTCCTCCCAAACCCGCCCACTTCTTCCAAATCCGCCCGAATCCTTTCAAATCTTCCCGAACACAACCGAATCCTCCCAAATCCACCCAGATCCTCCCAAACCCGCCCAAATCCTCCCAAACCCACCCAAATCCACCCAAACCCACCCCAATCCTTCCAAATTCACCCGAATCCCCCCCAATCCACCCGAATCCTTCCAAATCTTCCCAAACACACCTAAATCTTTTCAAATCCATTCAAAATGTTCCCAGATCCAACCAAATCCTCCCCAATCCTCCCAAGCCCACGAAATGCGCGCGCGGACGCGACCGGACACGGGAGCGGTACTTCCAATGGGCCGTCTGGGAGGGGGAAATTATGGGCTTTTTTTGTTTTTTCTGGTTCCGATTTTTTTCCTGTTTCCGACCCGTCCTCCGCGAAATGCGCGCGTGGACGTGCGACGGGACACGGGAGCGGTACTTGCAATGAGCCGTCTGGGGGAGGGAAATTATGGTTTTTTTCTGAATTTGCCGGTTTCGATGTTTTTTTCATGTTTCCGCCCCGTCCTCCGCGAGATGCGCGCGCGGACGCGCGACGGGACACGGGAGCGGTACTTGCAATGGGCCATCTGGGAGGGGGAAATTACGTGTTTTTTTCTGTTTTATCTGGTGTCGACTTTTTTCTGTTTCCGACCCGTCCTCCGCGAAATGCGCGCGCGGACGCCCGGCGGGAAGTTGTTCAAAGCGAATCGTTGTCGACGTCGGCGTTTGCTACGCCCCGGGCGTCTGTGTTTGGAAGGGCGTCACTATCGCGAATTTTCAAAAACGGGCTCGCGTTCAATGAGAATGGTCGTCGCCATCGGCGTTTGCTGCGTCCGGGCGTCTGTGCCCTGAAGGACGTCACTATCGCGAATTTCCAATCTTGTTCAACGCGATTCGTCGTCGCCATCTGCGTCTTTGCTACGCCCAGGCGCCTGTGTCCTGAAGGGCGCTTGAATTCTTAGCGACCGTCCAGCGCAAAACCAGGCGGTGCGGAAAACAACGCGCTTTCAATTTGATGCGAACGTCTTATTGATTCGCTCGGATCTCACCGCGAGAACGCGACTGCGAGACCCCCGTCGTTTTGATACCAAAACGACGGGGGTCTCAAGCTTTTTTTGGGTGTCCTATGGCGACGTGAAAAAAATATCGCGCGTGCGACTTGCGAAATTATTCTTTTCCATAGAACGTCGTCGATAATCTCGCGCCGACGTGCTGCGCGTAAAAAACTAAGGCTCCCAAGCTACACCCAAGCATGCAAGAGTCTCCTTTGGAGCGACCGGCGCGCGTCGCAGACATTCCAGTGCACTGTGTCCGGCGCTCAGTGTCGGCCGCGCGTCTTTCCAATTGTTCAGTGCCGCGGACGATCCGCGCGCGTCGCTGAGACTCCTTCGGGCGACCAGCGCGCGTCGCGGGGACTCCTGCGCGCCCCGCTCAGAGCCCCGATGCATCCGGTCGTCGTCGACGGGCCCAGCGCGCTCAAATGTCGCCCGCTGTAGTCTATTTCAGACGTTGGACATCTGGGTTTGCCTCGCGGAATCCTGGCGACTACGATTCCATATCCGTAGACCTGATGGCCCGAGCAGCAGGCGCCGCCGCGCTCCGTGGCACGCGCCCGACGCGCCCATTGACAGACGACCTCCGCTCGTGGACGGGACCCCTCTCGCGGGGCGATCGCCCCGAGTCGGAGACACTCCAGCTCGCGCGGGTGGCCCCCTGCCCCGCGCCGGGTCAATCCCCCCGGATGCCTCCCAAGGGCAGCGGGACGAGATGTCGGATCAATGTGGACAAGAATGAGCGAGGCGGAACAGTGACCTTTACAGTGAGATTGCGGACTGCGGGCGAGCCCTCCATCAGAGGCCCGCCGCGCGAGAATTTCGCCGCGGCCACGGCGGACATGGTCTGCCTCCTGCGGATGCCGGAGACGGAGCGGCGCGCTGAGCTGCGCCGTCTGCGAGCACAGCACGCGCAGTGCCCAGGCGATGGCCCCCAGACGCCGCGGCGCCAGCAGGATTGCCCGCCTCGGCGCCGGGTGAGAGGGAAACGAGGGCCGTCGCCGCGCGGTTCCCCGGCGCCGAGAGGCACCCCGGCATCGGGCCCGAAGCAGGGAGGTCCGCAGACACCGGGCGCCTCGGCCGCGGGCAGGCGCCCCCGGCAGACTGCCGGGACTGCTCGCCGCCGGGGCCCGACTCCTCGGACAGCGGGAGGTCGACGGGACGTCGCGGCCGCGACGTTCCGCGACGTTCTGGCCTGGCACAGTGAGCGCGGCCGCTGGCCACGGCGCCAGCGTCCCGGAAGGGGGCCCGAGGATGACTTGGCGAGGAGGTGGCAGAGGTGGAGGGGGGCCAGCAGGCTGCAGCCAGCGGCCCAGGTCCTAAAGGAGCGCATCGACGCGCTGGTGCAGGCCGGTCGGGAATCGAGGCTGGAGGATGAGCGTGCCGAGGGCGCAGAGCAGGCACTGCGGATGCTGCACCAGCACTGGCGCGAGGGGAACGACGTCCACGACGAGGACCGTTGGAGGCATCCCGCCCTGCATCGGTCGCGCGGCGGCCAGCGCCCATACCCCGGCCTCTCGAACCTGTGCAACACCTGCTACCTCAACGCGCCCTTGCAGTGCCTCCTCCACTGCCCCGCCGCGCGCGCCGCGCTCCTGGGGGCGGAGGGCCAGGGCGAGCCGCTGATTCTGCAGGACGCGGGGTGGGGGAAATCTCGTCGATGTCTTCACTCCGGCACAGCCCCCGGTTGATTTTTGGGGTTCCTCCCTCCGCAGGGGAGGGGAGACGATTGGCGCGTCGACAGGGCGGGGTATGGGAGGCAGTCGGCCTGGGTTTCTCACCCCCTCTCGAGGAGCTGCGCGCCCTGGCGACCGCCTGCGTGCGCGGGGCGCCGCCGAGCCTGGCGGAGGGCGACGGCGGCGCCGCGCCAGCGCCGGCCCGCGTGGACCGCTGGTCCCCGCACGCCTTCGTGGACGCGTTCCTCGCGAAGCACTGGGTGGACTTCAAGCTGGGGAGGTACGCGGACGCGAGTGAGGCGCTGTCGTTCATCCTGGAAGACGCGCCTGGTCTCGCCAGCCTCTTCCAGACCGGATGCGACGAGGAGGCCATGATGAGGCCCCCGGCATTCGTGGACGGGGCAGACGACGGCGACGACGCCCTGTCGCCGCAGGACTTCTTCCTCGACGGGGGCGCGCAGCGACTGGACGTGCGAGAGCTGCTCCGCCGCGGCGCCTCCATGGGCGGGCGACTGCGATCGAAGCCCGAGTTGCTGGCGGTCCACGTGCCCCAGAGGTGGGAGCGGGGCGACGGCACGGCGCTCTTCCTCGGCGGCTGCGACATCGCGCCCTACTGGGGTGACCTCCCGGAGGTGGCTCTGAGGGCGGGGGAGGAAGACGTCGCGCACCGCCTGCGCGCCTACGTGCAGTACATCCTGCCCGAGGGATCGGAAGCCGTCCCATCCCACTTCCTGAGTGACCCCCAGGGCCACTTCGTGGCTCACTTCGAGGAGGACGGGAGCTGGTACACTGCAGACGACCTGGGCGATCGGCCGCACGTGGTCCAGTGGGCGCCTGGCACCGAGCACAAGATACCTTGCATGATCTTCCTTGAGAAGGTGGGACTCCAGGGCGGCCCGCGCCGAGGCGTGCCCGTGGCCGCCCGGGCCGGTCGTCGACGGCGCGGAGGGCGCGGGCGGCGACGGCGACGGCGACGCGGACGGCGAGGACAGCCCCGGCCTCGACGGGGAGTGCGACGAGGAGGAGGACGGGGCCGGCGACGCTGGCGTGCCGGGCGCGCGGAAGCGGCCCGCGGCGTCCACGAGGAGCGGCGCCCCTGCCAAGAAGCGGCTCCGCCTCCGAGGGAAACAGAGCGCTGCTGGACGGCAGCAGAGCCGCGCTGGGAGGCAGCAGAGCCGCGCTGGGAGGCAGCAGCAGCAGAGCCGCGCCGGGAGGCAGCAGAGCCGCGCTGGGAGGCAGCAGCAGCAGAGCCGCGCTGGGAGGCAGCAGGCCAGGGAGGATCAGAAGCGCGGTTGCAAGCCGGAGGAGGTACTGCGACAGGGGCGGAAGCCGAAGAGCAAGGGCGACAACGCCGACGGATCCAGACAGGACGCCCAGAACCACGCCGCCGCCCCTGTCCTCCGCAGCAGCAGGGAGGCGAAGAGCTTGCAGACCGCCAGCGAGGAGCGCCGGTTGTGTGGGGATCTCTTCCTGCTCCTGCACTTGCTGGAGCCGCTGGTCGCTGCCGATGACCTGCTGAAGCATTACCCTGACTTCTTCGTCTACGCGGTCGACGACTGCACCCGCCGATGGGCGACGTTCCTGCAGGCACCCGATCGACCCGACAAGTTGGCCGGGAGACTGCGGGAAGCGCTCGGGGTCACGGAGAACGAGATTTCCGACGCCAAGCGCCGACTGGAGAGCGGGGAGTGGCACGTGCACCACGTCGCGGAGCTCCTGGACGAGCGCCTGGGCTCCGCCCACGGCGCCCCCTCCGTGGCGGCCGCGGCCCGCCTGGCGGCGAGCGACGCGTCGGCCGCGCTGGGCGACGGCAACCCGCTGAGGGCGCACCTCGCGGAGGCGTGGCAGCGCAGACCCTGCAACCGCGGCCCTCCCCGGCACGCCGCCATGCCTGCGCGCCTTCGGGATCGCTCTGACTGGTTCCAGTGCCCCGCGCCTGCGCTGCATTATGCCTGCCGCATGTGCGAGGCCGAGTTCCCCAACAGGGAGGCGTGCAAGGCGCACCAGGGCAGAGTCCACGGGGGGCAGCGGTGGTACCTGTCGCAGTATGTGGCGCGGTGCGAGCTGGAGCCCTACCAGCCGTCGCCGACCGAGGAGCGTCAGGCGAGCGGGCGGCGGGGAACTGCGCCCAGCCCTCGGAGACGTGCCCTTAGCGCTGGCGCTCCCGGCGCCAGCGCTAAGGGCATCGAGAGGGCTGGGGGTCGGGCGGTGCTCCCCGCCATCGCTGCAGGTGGTTGCCAGGTTCCACATTTCCCAGTGCTGCGCCACCGTCGACCCCGTGGACGAGCCGTTCGTCCCGAAGCCTGAACCGGAGGTGCAGAAGCAGCTGCTCCACGCGGAGATCATCGGCAGGATCGCCGGCAAGATCGGGCAGGGGGGGCCCGCGGAGGAGATCTCCCTGCAGGCGGCCGGCGCGGCGGAGTCGGCAGCCCGCGCTCAGGCGGCGTGCCAGGCGAGGGAGCCCCGCGCTTTCCAGGCCTGCGTCTGCTGCGCCATGCAGCAGTGGTCCGAGAACCTCCACTCGGAGTACCTGGTCGGCGACAAGTGCACCATAAAGGACCGGGCCCAGTTCGCGGACTGCCTGTCGGCCGAGTGGTATCACCAACGATGGCCCCTCATACCGCGCGACGAGCTGATGTCGTCGGCCGTGAACTTTCCCCACGACGACTGCGAGGGCTCGCCGACGTCCACGAAGATACTCTTGCACAAGAGGCGCGTGCCGCCCGAGGCGCTCGAAGGGAAGGTGCCGGTGAAAGTCTGCGACGATTGCCGGAAAGTCCTGTGGTCTGATCACCCCAAGGTGCCGCTCATGGCGCTGGTGAACGACCTCTGGCTGGGCCGCCACCACCCGCTGCTCAGGAAGGCCGCTCTCGCGCACCAGTTGCTGCTCGCGCTCGGCCGCGTCGTGTCCACGAAGATCTACCTGTCCAGCAAGGGCGCCGACAAGGCCGTCCGGCAGGAGCAGCAGTCGTGGAGGCAGAAGTTCTTGCAGTACGCCATGCAGGGCACCGCCATCGTGTTCGGGAACGGGAACGTGGACCACGCGATACGGAGCTTCCCGCCGGAGCCCGACATGCTCAGGGACACGTTCGTGGCCGTCTTCGCGGGCGCCGACGACGACGAGGAGGGCGCCCCCCTGACCGAGGAGCAGAAGCAGGAGAGGGCCTTGAGAGCCATGAGGGAGGAGGTGGCGCTGCACGTCGACAAGGCGGAGTACGACGCCCAGGCGCGGTTGTTGAAGCAGCACAACTACGTGTACAATGACCCGGGCGTGCAGTACCGATCGGACCTCGTGGACCGGTTCCCCCCGCAGCCGGGCGTGCCCGACTTCATGCTGGCCTGCGCGAAGTATGTCCCCACGGACGCGGCGCTGGACGACGTCGCGCAGGCGCAGGGTCCCGCGTCGGCCACCACGGGTGCGCAGGCAGAGATGAGCGCGGCCGCCGAGGACGCGCAGGAGCTGACCAAGTGGCTGTCCGTCCTCGAGGACCACATGGACGACGTCAGCGAGCTCACGTCCCTGCCGGCGCTCCAGGGCATGCTCGAGAGGATGGAGAGTCAGGCGGGTCGCGTGGTGGCCAACGAGCTGATGTCCAGACTCGAGGACCAGGGAGGCGATGATAGGGCGCTGCAGCTGGACGAGATCGGGCGTTGCCGCCTGCGGGACCTCTGCCAGGAGTTCCACGCGCGCTGTCGGAAGATCTCCCCGGGGGAGGACATGGCGAAGCTGCACTGGCGCGTCCAGGCGCTGGAGACCAACAACTGTCAGGCGGAGGAGGGCGCGGGCGACTTGGCGCGATCTGCAGGAGTCGCGGGGACTCCCGCCGAGGACGATCCGCGCTCCTTGCAGGGACCGCCCGGCCCAGACGGCCAGCGGAAGGCGAGGCTTCGGGTGCCCACTTCGAGGAAGGCGGAGAGCTGGTGGAATCCGAAGTACTGGTCGATTGCCAGGCCCACGGACTTCTGCTACGGGGACTGCGCCTGGGGCCTCGGCCAGCTCCCCCCAGACGGAGATGAGGACCCGCAGAGGCAGAAGGAGGCTCGGCTCTGCTTCAGCGTGGCGCACTTCATCAATAATCTTCTCACGCGGGAGGAGATGGAGTACGATGTGCCTTCGGACGAGGAGAAGTACGTGGCCAGGCCCATCAGTCGTTTCCGGAGCTGCTGGTACGACGTGCACCTGCTGTGCTCCTTCTGGAGAGTCACGGAGAGTCTCGGTGTAGGTGCTGTTGGTCGTCTCCGGGAGACGACCAACAGCACCTACACCTTCATGAAGACGCCCGGGGCGTTCGGGGCCGCTCGCGCCTGCGCGGACATCACGCCAGAGATGATCGAGGAGGTGCAGCTCAGGGCGCAGCAGACGGGCGGGAAGGCCACGCTGCACGGCATCCTCAAGGACAAGGACACCCCGAACGAGGTGCGCAAGGCCTTCGCCACCCTGGGCCAGGCCACTGCCGGCCAAGTCGGGTCCGACGGACACAGGCGGGAGCTGCGCGGAGAGGGCGAGGCGCATACCCTGCGCTTCGGCCCGCCCGTCCAGTTCGTCACCCCGAATCTGGCAGACACCAAACAGCCCCTGATCCTGATCGTGCAGGGGGAGGAGTACACCTTCGACAACGACCTGACCGAGGCGGAGCAAGTCACGTTCAGCGAGATGTCGCAGCGCATCACCGCGGACCCCGTGGGCCAGGCCGTGGTGTTCGAGCTGATGATGAGGCTGTTCTTCGTCCACGTCCTCGGCCTGCGCCCGGAGACCGTCGGGTGGCGGCGAGGAGAAGTCCGAAAGGCTTCGGAGCACTGGATATCCGACGGCGTGGCGGCCGACCTCATGGGTGTGCCCACGGTGTTCGGCCCCCTCGCGGCGGCCTTCGGCCCGGTCGAGGCTCAGGGCCGCGGCTCGCTGCACCCTCACATCCTCATCTGGCTGCTGCAGGGTCAGCTGCTCGTGCTCTTGGACATGCTGCAGCGCGACGAGGCGCGCTTCCAGGAGCGCTTGAACCTGTGGATGCGGCAGGTGGTGCAGGCCGTGGTCGCCACTCAGCAGAGCGCCGTGGAGCTGCTGCCCCTGCAGCTGCAGGGGGGCGAGAACAAGTGCGGGGTCACGGTGCCGCCGCTGCCGTTCGGGCCCAACGAGAAGCGGCACTTCCGGGCCGACGGGGGCGCGGAGATGGCGACTGCAGAGCAGCTCGGGGACGGAGGCGAGACGGAGCCGCAGGAGCTGTGGTTCTACGAGCCCAAGGTAGACGACTACCACAGGGCGATTCGCCCCGATCTGCCGCTGCGCAACAACGGCGGCGAGATCGTGGACGACGTTGCGGCGTGAACAGAGCAGAGGGCCGCGGAGAACAAGGGGTACTGGCGGCGGCCGCTCTCCAGCAGCGCCTCCGGCATCTTCCCGAGGTACCGCGGCGGGGGCACCCTGGCGAAGTCTCTCCCGAGCGAGGAGTGGATTCGCGAGATGTGCCGCGACGTGCGCGAGCTCGTCATCGGCTGCGGCATCCACGTCTGCAGCCCCTCTTGCTACAAGTACAAGTACCATTCCGACAGGACGCGCGGCTCGCAGATCTGCCGCCACAACTTCTACAACCTGGTGACATTGTGCACGTGGACCGAGGGTGAGGACTCCCGAGAGTGCCGACTCCGCACGCGCGGGAAGGCGCTGCGCGGCTGCATCGGCATATTCCGGGAGACGGACTACGGCATGGCCGGACGCATCGTCACCTTCCAGCTCCACCCCGGGGAGACCTCCACGAAGTACGCGGCACTCGTCGCGGCGCGGTGCAACGTGGGCGTGCAGGACATGAGACGGGCGCTGCCCCCGCGCCTGTGGATGGATGCGTCGGAGCTGGAACCGCCGGCGAACGAGGAGGACCGCAAGAGCTACAACCATGGCCTCTACCCTCAGCGCTACGCCGACTTCTCGGTGGGCGCCCGGGAGGACTGGGGATGGTTCCAGCATCTGAACACCACGCCCGCGGAGAAGTGGGACCTCGTCGTAGTCACCGACTGGCACGGGATCTACAGGACACTCGCGAACCGCGACAGCCCCGCCGTGGACAGTGGCGACGCTGCGCGCGCCGATCTCCAGCGCGACCTGGAGCGGCACGCGCTGGCCACCTTCGTGGGCGCCCACAACACGAGCTACTACGTCAACTCGTACACCACGAAGGTGAACCCCAGCATGGACGACGTGCTTTGCAAGCTCCTTGACGGCGTGCGCCGCCTGAAGAGCCAGTGGGACGACAAGGAGGCGCAGGCCGCGGGCGACGCCGGCGACGAGGCCCAGTCGACAGCCGCAGGAAAGCGCAAGGAGGATTTCAAGCGCACGCTGCAGGTGCTGGCCCGCTTCGAGACCTGCTTCCGCAGGGCCTCCTGGAAGAGCGGCAGCGAGATGGTCTTCCCCATGCTCTTCGGGCACCTCTCCTTCATGACGCACCGTTGCTGGAAGGTGTTCATGCGGAAATCCATCTACCTCGCCGCGGAGTCCTGGCGCAGGCGGTACGGCCAGGCCGACACCGCGGAAAGCGCACCCGCCGCCTCGATCACGTACGCGGTCCCCGGCACTGGACAGCAGGTCGCGATGCCAGGGTGGCGCGAGGTGCAGCGCGAGGGCGAGACGGTGTACGTCAGCCCCGACGGCGAGGAGTTCGACACGATCGAGTACGCGCACCAGGCGTTCCAGATCGCGAGCGCCAGCGGCAGCTCGCTGCGCGACGTGACGAAGGCGCTGAACAAGTTGCGGGAAGGCGAGGCCGAAGAGGTGCCCGAGGCACCGGGGCCGACTGTCGAGGGCCTCGCGCAGGGCAAGTTCAGGGGCGCAGTGCTGAGCCAGCACGACGACTGGATGCACCGCGGAGACCACCCTATTGTCCGAGACATGAGCTTGTACGTCTACAGCATCTGGGTGTACCGCGTGGAACTGCCGCTGCATGCCCTTCCGTCCGGGGAGCTGGATCCCGAGGGCAGCGGGGGTCGCACCCTGCACGTCGACATCGCCTTCGACTCCTCCTACTCGGCGGCGCGGAACTGGACGCAGAGGCTGGCCGTCGAGCCGCGCATCCCGAAGGCCGAAGGCTTCCAGTTCGTGAGCGCGGAGTCGAACGTGGAGACGCACTACCTCATGAAGTCGGTGCTGCTCCGGCCAGTGCACCTGCCGGACGCCGACGGCCCCAACGACACGAAGGAGCTGCGCTACCTCCGCGCGTACGAGCACCTGTGCGCGGCGCCGGAGGGCGAGCCGGAGTGGCCGGCGCAGCCGGCGGGGGAGGGCGTGGCGGGCCCGTTCCAGCGCGGCTGGGAGTCGTTCGCCACCGCCCAGGAGCAACTGGCGAAGACGGCCCGGGCGAAGTGCCTCAGGAATGACGTCGGGTCGTGGGCGACGCCCAGCATCTGGAACACGGAGGAAGTCGAGTCCGCGCTGCGCGAGAAGCGCAGCGACCGCCGCGAGGACGTGCAGCCTCCGTGCCAGTGCGCCCAGTGCGCGGAGCTGGGCAACTGGCTGGGCAGCATGCTGACGGTGCAGGAGTACCTGGCCCTGGAGACCACGAAGACCGCGGCCAACTTCGACGGCATCTCCAAGGCGAAGGCTTCGAAGCCGAAGAGGCCGCAGAAGGACGACGTGCAGGTCGCGGAGGCCCCCGTGTTCCGGGAGGGCGCCGAGGATTCGGGGGCGGGCGCCGCGCAGGTGGAGGCCCAGGGCATCCGCGCTCAGGACGGCTTCGCGAAGCTGGGCGCCAACGTTGTCCTAGAGCAGCACTTCGACCCCGAGACGCTCGGGCAGATCTTGCGCTTCGACACCGCCGAGCGCACGCAGGCATTCGTGAAGGAGCTCAAGAAGGCCGCCACGATGATGGAGAACGGCGCGCTACCCGGGCCGACTGACGCCGACGCGCCGCGGCGTGCTGCCCGCGCCCTGAAGGAAGACGTCCTCGCTCCGTTCAGGGCTTTGCGCGACCTCGACGCAGAAGAGCTGAAGGACCTGCTGGAGACCCAGCGAAAGAGGTTCGCCAAGGGGGGCACGAAGGACGCGGACGTGCCCGCGGACGACGCCCCCGAGCCGGACGACGTCGGGGCAGCGGGTGCTGGCGCGATGCCGGCCGAGGCGGCGCAGGCGCGGTGGGAGCCGTCGGAGGAGTTGCAGCGGCCCAGCGACCTCGTCAAGCGCCTCGTCAAAAAGTTCGAGGACGGCGTGGTCAACCCGAGCACGGGGAAGCAGGAGCGCCGCCCTCTGAAGCCCGACCAGGCCCTGTTCGTCGCGGCGTTCGCGAACGCCTGCAACGTGGCGTGGGACGAGGAGCAGAAGATCGAGGACGGCAGCATGGCCAAGCACGCGAAGCGGAAGACGTTCCAGTTCCTGCTCCTCGGCCAGGGCGGCAGCGGGAAGACAGCCATGGTGCAGGAGATCGTGCTGCCGGCCATGGACGCGCTGTTCCCTGTGGAAACGGGCAAGGCGAAGTCCACGCTGATAGTCTGCGCGAAGTGGTCCCAGGCCGCGAACATCTCCACGGACGCTCACAAGGCCGTCAGTTGCCACCGGGCGGGAGTCATCGGAGTGCAGTCCTTCAGGAACAAGGACATACCCGCGGGGGGCAGGCTGAAAGCGCTGCAGGACACGTGGGAGGCGGTCAGGTGCTTGATCCTGGAGGAGGTGAGCATGATCTCGCCCAACCTGTACAACATGCTGGCGTTCCGGTCCTACCTGGGACGCAAGGCCGAGTGGGGCGCGGAGGAGCGGGAGTACGACCAGGTCGGCGGCGCCTTCGGACGGATGCCCATCGTGATCCACCTGGGGGACTTCCTGCAGCTGAAGCCGACGGGAGGCAAGGTGTCGCTCATCTCCAGCTTCGAGGAGCTGGCGGCGGCGGGCATCAACCTCGCTCCAGAGTACCAGGCAGTGATGAAGCTCTTCTGCAACACGCCGCTGTGCTTCGAGCTCCAGGCGTCCAACCGCTTCAAGGACCCGAAACTCAGGGACCTCATGGCGTTCCTGCGCAAGCCGGGGAAGCAGGTCCCTCCGGCCATCCGGGCCACGTGGAACGCCATGCAGCTGAAACCCGATGATCGCCGGCTCAGGGAGGAGAGGTTCCAGAACGGCCACATGATCGGGTCCTACTGGGACACCGTGGCGCGCTGGATGAACATGCGTGCTCAGCGGGACGCGGACGTCCTGAAGAAGCCCCTGTTCCTCGTGCAGGCCGCCGACAGGTCTGCACCGACGATGAGCGTCAAGGACGCCGCCAAGATGATGAACTGTGCCAACCCGAAGAATACCGGTGGCATGCACGGACTGCTCCCGGCGCACGTGGGTATGCGGATCCGGCCCCTGGAGGCGCTCGACCTCAAGAACGGCCTCGTCAAGGACGCCGAGGGGCAGATCGTGCACATCGTCGTGGACCCTCGGGATCGGGGCGACGTCGAGAGAGCAGAGAGAGACGGGGAGAAGAGAATCTACCTGAAGCGCTTGCCGCTGGGGTTCTGGGTGCGCATGGAGAAGTACGCGAGCGCGCCCTTCGTGGACGACCTGAAGCGCCACGACGACAGCCTCGCGAGGGACCTCGCGGGCCCGCTGGTGTTCATCGAGCCCCGCACGTCGGAGGCGTTCACCTTCCGCACCTCCAAGGTCACCCGGACGGGCTCCCCGTTCTCGCACGGCAGGGTCATCACCACGGTGGCGTGCCAGGGGCGCACCATGCGAGAAGGCGACGGGGCGGGGGAACGGCGCTCCGGGGACAGCGAGACCTCCGGGGCGCGTGCAGTCCGCAGCCAGACCTCGGTCCTGTGGACTCTCGCCGCCCTGGGCCGTCGGCTGCCGGGCGCACCGCTCCCTCGGCCGACGTCGCCCAGGCGTGATCCTGGACTGCGGCCGCCACGAGGTCGGGAACGGCAAGAAGGAGGACGACGACTGGTGGCTGGAGCTCTACGCGCTGCTCTCGCGCGCCACGCGACACGAGGACCTCCTGCTCAAGCGGGCGCCGCGCATCGAGTTCTTCCTGGCCGGGCCGCCGGCGGGCTTGCGGAAGCAGCTGGAGCAGTTTGCGGCGCGCACGAAGCGGTGCAGGAGGGAGGCCACGGCCCTCGCCAAGGACCTCGGCTTCACTGAGTTTATCCGCGAGGCCTGACCTGAGGAGCGGCCCGCCCCAACCGCTTCTTCTCTTGGCTGTCCGGCTGTTCGGCCTGGCGCCGCCGACGCTCCGCGCGCGTCGCTGGGGCCCTCTCGGGGCGATCAGCGCGCGTCGCCCGAACTCCGCGCTGCGCTCTGTCCAGCGCCTCGCTCGCCCGTCGTCGCTCCGCCCGGCGGCCAGAGCCATGCGCGCTATGAGTTAGCCAGCAAGCAATCTCTGTTCCGCTCAGCGGACGAACCGCGCGCGTCACTGCGACCCCCTCGGGGCGACCTGTGCGAGTCGCGAGGGCTCCGCGTGGCGCTGCGCCCGCAGCCTTGGACTTTGGAGTGCGCGGGCAAAGGACATGGAAAAAGGAGGAGAGGAAGCGGGCGCGATCCTCGCGTGGGGCGCGCCGACATGGGCGTCGCGGCGCGCGGGCGCTGCCGTCGAGGTTCCCAGGGAAGCCCCCCTGCAGAGGCTACGCCGCACAAGTCGGCACACCTTCATACGGTTCGTGGCCCCATAGGGAGCGCCACCGAAGAAGATATCCACAATTGCGGTACTCACAACTGCATATGGTTGGGTCCTTCGCCAGGCTAATTTAGAAAGGAGAATCTGTGTGGTGCAAGCAGCGTGATTCGGTCTATGTAATGCGTACCATATGGCGCAGTCTGTGTGGTGCAAGCCGGGCGAAGACCCAGAGACCTGGGCCGCCCGCGGGGGCGCGAAGATAATCGCGCTTTACGCGTCGCGGCCTGGGCCAGAGCGGCTGCCCTTCTCTAAGGGGCCAGCGCGCGGGCGCGCGGGCGCGAAGATACTCGCGCGTCGCGCATCGCGGCGCGCGAGGCGCGCAGTCACGGGTGACGCAGCCTGCGCGGTGCAGGGCAGGCGAAGACCCAGAAGCCATCGGAAACCCCAGCCAGAGCACGGGGCGCCCACGGGGAGCCCACGGCCCGGCACCGGCCGCGCTTTTGGGACCCCCAGCCGGTGCACGGGGTGCCCATCGAGGCGCGGCGAGGCGCACCACTCGGAGGCTGCCAGGAGGGTTCGTTGGACAAGGTTGGTGTCGCTGGACTCGAGGTCCCCCCAGCCCGACCTTGGGCACTCCAGCACGACCCGAGGCGCCCCAGCAGCCGTCGAAATCACCCTTCTTGAACCAGACCTTCTCGCCGCCCTCGAACAACGAAAGCCCGGAAGTTCTGCCCGATGGCTGAAGAACAAAGGCAAGGACCCTGGTAAGGCTTCGGGTTGCGCACAGACAGCCCCCCCAGGTGGTCCCAACTGGCCTCCAGAGGCCCCCCGACTAATCCAGGGCGGTCTCAACACCGTGGCGCCGCCCCCGGCGGCGCCCCTGGGGCATCCTGGGGCGTTCCACGCCCAAGAGTTGAGGTGTCGAAGCCGTGCCCTGGACTACTCGGGGGGGGGGCCTGTTGAGGCCAGCTGGGACTGCTCGGGGGGCTTGTCGATGCCAGTTGGGACTACCTGGGGAGGCTGCCTGTGCGCAAGCCGAAGCATTACCGAAGGACCGCGAGGCGCAGGCCCCCCCCCCTCCCCACACCTCCTCCTCCTCCTCTCCTCCTCCTCCTCCTCCTCCTCCTCCTCCTCCTCCTCCTCCTCCTCCTCCTCCTCCTCCTCCTCCTCCTCCTCCTCCTCCTCCTCCTCCTCCTCCTCCTCCTCCTCCTCCTCCTCCCTGGCGCTAGCGGCGCGAGAGGCGCCGCTAGGGGTTGTGGGAGGGGGACCCGGCGCCGACCCGAGACATCCGCGAGGGCCTCCGTCAGTCTCTGCTCCTGCAGCTTTAGGCCTCCCAGGTTCGCGCACGCCGCCGCTCTCGAAGGCGCTCCAGGAGCGGGTGAGCCGTCGGCAGACAGCCATGACGAACGCCACAAACGGTCTGGAGCTCGCCAGGGCCCGCCGCGAGAGCGTGATCGGCGCCATCCGCGAGCCCAAGTCGGGGGTGGTGTCGCTGGACCCCGAGAGCTACGCAAGGCTCACCGAGCAGCTGTCCAGCGCCGACAGGGAGATCAGAGGCTGGGGGACGCTGGTGCTACAGGCGGTCGACATCAATCAGCATCGTTCAACCGATTTCCATCCCCAGTGGACCATGGTAGCTCAGCCTCACCAGCCCCAGGTGGGGGCAGGCCCCGCGAAACCCGAAGGGAACAGCATAATATCTCCATCTGCAAGTCAGCTGTAAATCGGCCAATGGGCCCAAGGCTCGGTCGAACGATACTAAGCCGCAAGCCGTTTTCTCATGTTTTATCAGCCTTTTTCGGCCTCTCGGTGCCTTTCCGGGGTCGTCAAACGGCTCTCGGTGTGAGGGGCTTGACCCGGGAAAGACCCGGCTCCAGGGCCCGATTCCTTCAGGGCCCCTCTCTTAGGGGGGCAGAGAACTTTTGACCAGACTGAAGAGGGAGGATCTCTCCATGGCCTTTTGGTGATTCCACCCTCGAGACTCGAGGGGAGACCCTGACTGAGGCCAGGTCGTCCCCTCCTCCTCCTTGGTCTGGTTATCGTTTCCGTCCTCCTTGCTTTTTCTCCACAGCAGAGGCGAACATCGAGCTCCTATTCGAGCAGGCCGCCACTGCGCTGGAGTCCAGGCTGGAGCGCGCCGCAATTGCGGACTGGGACGACGTGGGCCGTGAGCTCAAGGCCCAGGTCTTCGAGCTGGCCATGCTGGACCAGGCTCGGGTCGGCCGAAAAGGGAGGGATCGGGAAAGAGGCGGGGTACGAAATCTGCTATATGCAGTTGGTTTCGGCCTTGCCCAGGCTCGGACCGGCCGAAAGGAGAGATGGGAATTGGGCAAAGGGGGGGCGTGCGAAATCTGCTGCATGCAGCCGCCTTCCGCCCCACCGCCGGGCGCTTTCCTCGATACATAGGCGCTTCCAGCGCCAGGGGGCGCCAGCAGAAAAGGCGGCTGGGCTCGGAGGTCACCATTTGTACACCTGCACCAATCCTGGCCAGGCCCACCCCTGGCCCAGGATCCTTGCAAGTGTCATCCTGGCGAAGCCAGGAGAGCGTATACACTGACCTTGGGCCCAGAACGGGCCTGGCCAGGATCAGTGTGTGTGTGTGTGGTGTGTGTGTGTGTGTGTGTGTGCCATCCTGGGGCTTAGCTAGGAGGACGTGCACACCGATCCTTGGCCCAGTGGATAGCCCGGCCAGGATCGATGCAGGTGTACAGGTGGCGGCGCCCTCCAATAGGCAGTGCGCTCCCAGCGGCTCTCCGACCTGGACGTCGAGGCCGCGGCTGCGTGCGGGCTGGACCAGGACGAGCTGCGCATGGTCGAGGCGCACGTCGCGAGGTTCGCCCGCCGCCTCGGCATCAGGGCGAACATCGTGGGCCATCAGCGGGGCCTCTTCAGGCCACTGGCGCACCAGTGGTCCTCGTTCACCGGGGGCCTCCCGAAGGCCCGCCGCGCCGCGAGCTTCTGCGCCCGCGGCGTCGGGCTGCTCTGCCAGGACGCAGAGGAGAAAAGATGCCGACACTGCGACCCCTCCCTCGCCGCCGCCGCTGGATTCGCCTCTAAAGCTTGGCTTCGAAGAAAAACAACAGCATGAACATAATCGAACTTCTGGAGCTCCGCGCGGATTTCTTGGATCGGCGCTCGGACCCCTTGGCGGCGCCTCCGGCTGCGCGCGGGAGGGGGGTCTAGCGCGGACCTCCGAAAGTTAATCTTTATGCAGTTGTTTTTCCCGTATCGTCAGAACACGCCCCCAGAGAGGCCCAGGGAGTGGCGTCTTGGGCGTCGCGTAATGGGAGGGCGATACATGGGGGGACAGCGAGGGCTGCAGAAAAAGGGACCCTTCAGGGCCCCTAGAGGGGCCATTTTGGAGCCCCAAAGGAGGTTTCTAGGGCCCAAAAAGTGCACCTGTCTCCCCCCCCACTTATCGCCCCCCCCTCCATGCCGTCGTCGTCGTCGTCGTCGTCGTCGTCGTCGTCGTCGAGCTGCGTCCAGCCGTGGCGACGAGGAGGTCGTCCCCCGAAGGCCAGACAGCCTTGAACATCGATCTTCGAGGTTCGCCCCCTTGTTTTCCCTCCCAGCTATCGCCCCCCAACTGAGCGACGCCCTGGCGCCATCGGTATCTTTCTGCGTTTCCGAGGACCTCCAGCAGGCGGCGAAGCTGGCCCTCAAGGTGGTCTTCCTGAAGTACACCCTGGAGCCGCGCGAGGCGAAGCTGTGCTACAGGGCGGTCAAGGACCCGGGGGATGCCGACGGTCCATTCGCGAAGGTTGAGGGACTCCTCCTCCTCCTCCTCCTCCTCCTCCTCCTCCTGCTCCCTCCTCCTCCTCCTCCTCCTCCTCCTCCTCCTCCTCCTCCTCCTCTTCCTGCCCCTCCTCCTCCTCCTCCTGCTCCTCCTCGTCCTCCTCCGTCCTCCTCCTCCTCCTCCTCCTCCTCCTCCTCCTGCTCCCCTCCCCCTCCTCTCCTCCTCCTCCTCCTCCTCCTACTCCTCCTCCTCTCCTCCTCCCCTCCTCCTCCTCCTCCTCTCCTCCTCCTCCTCCTCGTCCTACCCCTACCCCTCCTCCTCCTCCTCCTCCTCCTCCTCCTCCTCCTCCTCCTCCTCCTCCTCCTCCTCAATCCTGTTTCCCTCCTCCTCCTCCTCTCCTCCTCCTCCTCCTCTCCCGCCTCCTCCTCCTCCGTCCTCCTCCTCCGCCTCCTCTTCCTCCTCCTCCTCCTCCTCCTCCCCCTCCTCCTCTTTCTTCTCCTCCTCCTCCTCCTACTCCTCCTCTCCTCTCCTCCTCCTCCTCCTCCTCCTCCTGCTCCTCCTCCTCCTCCTCCTGCTCCTCCTCCTCCTCCTCCCTCCTCCTCCTCTTCCTCCTCCCCCCCCTCCTCCTCCTCCTCCTCCTCCTCCTCCTCCTCCTCCTCCTCCTCCTCCTCCTCCTCCTCCTCATCTTCCTCTTCCTCCTCCTCCTCCTCTCCTCCTCCTCCTGCTCCTCCTCCTCCTCCACAACTACTCAATATGAATACTACTCTCATCCTTCCCCTGATGACGGGTTGGGAGTGTTCGCCCCCCCCCCCCCCGCGTATGTTTTTTACACACAGGATTCCCCAGAGTTGGGTTTTCGCTTGCATTTTGTTTCACAATGCTGCTCTCGCTGAGGCGCCGGCCTCATTTTCGGGCCCCGCTCGTTCCGAATCGTGCTCCCGCTGCAGAGCTGGCCTCATTTCCGTGCTTCCGCTCGTTCCGAATCGTGCTCCCGCTGCAGCACTGGCCTCATTTCCGCGCTTCCGCTCGTTCCGAATCGTACTCCCGCTGCAGCGCTGGCGTCATTTCCCGTGCCATGCCACGGCATGCAATGCAATGCTAGGTTGCGTTCCGCTGCGCGATGCCATGCCTTCAGCTGAAGCTGTGATATGCAGTGCTTAAGTGCCACGTCGTGCTATGCCATGCTACGCTTTGATCTTCAACGCCATGCTATGCAATGTTATGTTCGGGGCCGCTGTGCGATGCCATGCTTTGCGTTGCAAAGCTTTGTGATGCAATTCTTCACTACGCCACGCCACGCCATGCTGTGACATACTACGCTTTGCGGTGCTCTTCTACGCCATGCCATGCCGTGCTCTACAATGCATCGCGTACCCTTTCGGGATCATTGCCCTGCTCGACATCCGACTGTGCGAGTAGAGAGGGGATCTACGCCATGGTAAGGGATGGGAGGGAGGGGTCGGATGTCAGATATGACGTGAGCGCACCTAGCTTGTCCTCCCCCCCCTCTCCCCCTCCCCCTTTCCTGCTTTTCGCTCCCTCCCTCCCTCCCTGGACAAACATCCGCGTGCGCCGATCCTGGCCAGGCCCGTCCCGGGTTCAGGCGCGTTGTTAATGCGCCCCCCCCTTGGATTCGCCGAGGTGCGGCGTCTGCGCGATCGTGGCTCCAGGACCTGCCCCGCCAGGATTGGCGTGCCGGATAGACGGCGTCCTGCGAAGGATTCGGGCGCCCGTCCACGTGGGTGAGTGTTTTGTCGGTAGCGCCGGCGGTCGCAAGCGCGTCTGCAGAGCTGCCAGGCCGCGCCGGGCACTCAGCACGTCGCGGAGGAGGAGGAGGAGGAGGAGGAGGAGGCGGAGGAGAAGACGGAGGAGAAGTTGGAGGAGAAGTTGGAGGCGGAGGAGGAGGAGGAGGAGGAGGAGGAGGCGGAGGAGGAGGAGGAGGGAAGGAGACCCGAGCCGCCAAGAGTCGGCGGGGTGTACGCCCGCGGGCGGCCGCAGGCACTGGAAGTAAACGAGGGGTCAATGAACGCGCACCGTAATTACAAGCAGCCCCTGGGCCCACGATGGCAGTTGATGGGCTACTAAATGGCTCCATTTGAGGGCTCCTTCCCCACAAGCCCCCCTCCCCCGCCACTGCGCGCCCGAAGGACGTATTCGTCCTCGTGCCCTTCCTCATAATCCTGCTCATCCCGATCTCGCCGCCTGGCCACGTGCTGGTGTTCTCATTCATCATGAAAGTGTACCCCGACTTCTTTCCCTCTCCCTTTACTGAGAGGCGGCAGTGCTTCCTCCACTCCTCCCCCTCCTCCTCCTCCTCCTCCTCCTCCTCCTCCTCCTCCTCCTCCTCCTCCTCCCGCATGCGAGCGATCGACCCTGCAGGCTGCCCACATGCTTCGTCGTCGCCCATGCTGCTCGCTTTCGATTACGGCCAAGCTTTTCCGTCTTTGGATCATGCCTGGATGTGGAGGACTCTTGAGGCCTGGAAGGCTCCTGCGGGGTTCCTCGAGGCGCTGCAGGGCACTTACGTGCAGGCCACCACGTTCAGTGCATGCTCTGCTCGCGTCCCGCTTTATAATGTGAGAGGAGGAGTGATGCAGGGAGACCCTCCCTCGGGCAGCATGTTCGCCTTAGGAGTCGACCCCTTTGTCCGTGATCTTGACTCTGCCCTCTCACGCGGTGACAATGAGGGAAAGGGGCTCGCCAGATGGTGCGCGGACGATTGCGGTGCTGTGACTTGGGGAGCCCCTGGTCGCAAAGAGCTGCGACGCGTCTTCTCGGTTTCGGGCAAGATTGCGAATTTGCATCTTCGGCCCAGCAAATGCTTTTGCGTCCCCCTGTGGGCCCCGTTCTCGCCAGGCATCCAGAATCAAGCCCAGCAGTTTTTGCAGGAAACCTCGAGTGAGTGGCAGCAGTTCCAGGTCGTTTCAGAGTTAGACTACCTGGGATGTGTTCTTGGCCCCTCAACTACGATGCACGCACAGTGGGCGCCTGTTGTGCAGAAATACAAAGACCGCACGCGCGCGATCGCAGGCACGGGCGCGGATGCGGCTGCGTGTGGAGTCCTGTACAGAGAGAGAGAGAGAGAGCTGTAAGTGTCTTGCAGTACAAGGCGCAGCTTTTCGAACTCCCCAGCACTGAGGTCGCGGATGAGCGACATTATCTCACCCGTCTCTTCCGTGCGCCTGGCTCATGGCTCCCCCTTCGCTGCTTCTTCGATCTCCAGTCCTTCGGCGGCCCCTCTCTCCCCCCGCTCCGTGCTGTCGCCCTCGCGGCCAGAATGCGAACGGCTCTCGAGACAACGACGGTCTGGAGATCGCTCTGCCCGAGGCTCCAAGCGGAAGCGGAGGCACACCTTCCGCTTGTGCAGTGGGTCGGACGGGGGGACGGGCACACACCGTGGCCGAGCTTCTGGATCGAGCCACCGTTGGCTTGGAATCTCCGCCGAGCGGCGGAGGCCTCTGCGGAGCTCGGCTCTCTCGCCCCCCCTGCCCGCGCGGGCCTCGACCTCTTGCGTGCCCGCCAGTCGGCCTGGCGAGAGGCAAAGGCGGCAGGTAGGCCCGCACCGCCCATCAAGACGCAGAAGTGCCTCCAGGCGGGCATTGCTCCCGTCCTCTTCTCTTATGCCTCCTCGCTCATCCCTCTCATTGTACAGCGCCTCCAGAAGTGGTTCCGGGTCGGGGAGGACGTTTGTCGGGCGGTGTGATGGGAGGGGGTGGTGGGTCTTCTTATGCGTTCCCCCCCGTCCTGGAGACTGGCCGCCATCAAGACGTGGACGGGGGGCTGGGTCACTGACACCCGCATGCGTAACCCCGACTTGTCCTGTCTGATGGGGTGCGCGTGCCCAGATTCCCTCTCTCACTACGTGCGGTGCCCTGGCTTCCTCTTCCTTGTCCGCTCCGCGTCGGGGTCCGTGGTGGACCCGTCCCTTCCCCGTCGATTGGCCATCCTGGATCCCTCCCTCCTGCGGCTCCGTCAACTCGTCATTCTCTTTCACCTCCACCGCCTCCTCCACCAGGTGAGGAGGCGTCGATGGGCATGGTCTCCGTCCGCCGCTCAGGCGCGAGACTTCGCAAAAGCAGCACAGATAGCGACGGACACCCCCATGGGAGGGTGGCGCTCGGTCGCCAGAGCGTTGAATGCTAATCAGGCGTAGGCGAGGCTGACGAACTCATTCCGACGCTGGGCCTCCTCCTCCTCTTCCCCCTCCTCCTCCTCCTCCTCCTCCTCCTCCTCCTCCTCCTCCTCCTCCTCCTCCTCCTCCTCCTATTTCTCCTCCTCATCCTCATCCTCATCCCCGTCGTATTGCCCGTCCTCACGCGTCTTTCTCCGTGTCCTTCTCTGTCTTCTCCTCCTCCTCCTCCTCCTCCTCCTCCTCCTCCTCCTCCTCCTCCTCCTCCTCCTCCTCCTCCTCTTCCTCCGCCTCCACCTCGGCCTCCTCCTCAGTCTGCTCTCCTCCCTCCCTCCCTGCCTCCCTCTCTCCTCTTCCTCCTCCCTCCGTCTCCCTCTCCCCCTCCCCCCATCCCCTCCGTCCTCGTCGTCCTTCTCCTCCTCCCCCTCTCCCTCCCTGGACAGGCGGCAGAGCGCGATGCGCATCTACAATGCGATCAAGCCGCCAGCCAGGGACTAATGAGCCCCCCCATCGGGCCGCGAGCGCGCGAGCAGGGCCGCGCGCGAGTCAGCCAGAGCCCTTCAGGAGTCCCAGCCGTCCGCCCGAACATTGCCCCCTTCCCCATCCTTTCCTCCCCCTCCTCCTCCTTCTCCTCCTCCTCCTCCTCGTCCTCCTCCTCCTCCTCCTCCTCTTCCTCCTCCTCCTCCTCCTCCTCCTCCTCCTCCTCCTCCTCCTCCTCCCCCTCCCCCTCCTCCTCCTCCTCCTCCTCCTCCTCCTCCTCCTCCTCCTCCTCCTCCTCCTCCTCCTCCTCCCCCTCCTCCCTCCTCCTCCTCCTCCTCCTCCTCCTCCTCCCCCTCCTCCCCCTTCAAGCTAAACGTTGGCAACAGTTTCACATATGGAAGGCAGGTGGGTTTCAAAATGT
>CAUYUJ010016394.1:549186-586686 GCA_963575745.1 Prorocentrum cordatum | reverse complement strand
TCTTCTCTCCTCCTTCTCCCCCTCCTCCTCCTCCTCCTTCTCCTCCTCCTCCTGCTTTTCCTCCCCTTCTCGTCCTCCAGCTCCTGCCCCCTCCTCCTCCTCCCCCTCCTCTTCCTCCTCCTCCCCCTCCTCCTCCTTCTCCTCCTCCTCCTCTTCTTCCTTCTTAAGTGCGACACGGACCTTCTGACCATCGAAGAAGTGTCGAGGCTGCCGAAGTGGGTCGCAGCGGCATCCTCGAGGAGCTCACCATCTGGGTCGCGCACAAATTCCTCGAGAGGCGCCCGCTCAAGGGTGCCTGACAGGCGATGGACACCAGACGTGTCTTCAAGTAAAAGCACTGGAAAGAATCAGACGGCAAGACTGTGCGGGTCAGTTTGCGCCTCATGGCGCTGAGGGACTTCTGCGACATGGGCGCTGGAGCCCTGCAGACTTTCGTTGGGACAGCGAGGCGGGCGTCGCAAAGCCCGCTGTCCTCAGAGGCGGCGCGTCGCCTAGACCGGGTGTGCGTCGCAGTGGACGTCGAGAAGGCGCTCCTGCAAGGCATGACATACGCCGACATGCAGGATCAAAGTGAAGCACCCCGCGAGGTGAACTTCGCCCTGCCACCCGGCAGCGCCGCCATACTCCGACAGGCGCCTGGCTACGGGAGCTACAACGAGCAGACTGAGTGCTTGGCTGCATCAAGCCGGGCACCGGCTGCGAGGATGCGCGCCGAGCCTTCTCCGCGAAACTCGCCCGGGTCACGCGTTCACCAGAACGCAACGCCAAACCCACCAGGTGGGGCTTGGAGCTCGAGGTCAAGCACGAGACGTCGGGCGACTGGCACCGGCGTCTCGGAGTTTGTGCTCTTTTTGTCTAAGCACGTCGACGACTTGAAGATCGCTGGACACAAGAGCACGTCGGCCAGCTGATCGGCCACATCGAGAGCGCCTTCGGCAAAATGGAGGTTCATTGTGACGATTTCAAATTGCGGAAAGTTCCAGCACCGCAGTGCCGATGGCACCGTGACGCTCGACCTGAACAAGTTCATCGACGCTCTACTGCCGATCAGACACGTCGACCTGGCCAGCCCAATGCCGACGAGCCGGCCGGAGATCAGCTCTCAGACCTCTTTGCTCCATCCTGTGAGCAGCGGCCTACGCCCGCTCGCCCAATGCCAAGGTGCCGCATGCATCGTCGCCCTGCAGAGAGCCGAGAACAAGCTGCTCATCCGACGCGTGATGCAGCTCAACTCAGTACGCAGAAGATAATGGCACGCATCGCATTCCCAGCCATGGAGTGCGCCAGGCGACTGAGCGCGCTCAGCGTCGGGTCGTTCAAGAGGGAGAGGATGCAGTGTACGGCATGAGAGAAGCCGTAGACACCCGTCTGGGCACGAGCCGCCGCGCCAGCAAAGAGGCGTGCCACTTGCTGGGCGCAGTGGGCCGATCACACAAGCCGGCGCGCAGATCCTCGTTCGGCTCAGGGCTGCTCGCAGCATGTGGCGCAGCCGACGGACTGCAGGCGCGCCTCCTCGCGCTGCGCGAGATGGCGCACGGCCCCGCCTCTGCCAAGGAGATCAGGGGGCTGAGAGAGGAAGGGGGTTACGCGATCCCTGCAGAACCCGTCATCGACGGCATGTCCGTCCTCGGCGCCCTGGTCGTGGCCCCAGTGCGTCTGCCGCCCGAGAACAGCACGGCAGGCCACCTGTGGTTGGTTGCCGATCAGCCGCGCACCAAGCGAACCGTGGACCTGCTCTGGTGCGATGCTCGGGATATGCGGGCCGACCCCACGACGAAGGGCAGCATGGGCCGGTAGCTCATCCTCAGCGTTACGGACGGCCATATGAGGTATGTCCATGACACGATCAAGTTCAGCGACGCGAAGAGGAAGAAGGCCGCCCCGAGCTCCCAGCGCAGTTCCCTCACCAAGCAGTGAAGAGGCGACTTGTGTGCCTGTGTCACAAGGTCGACCACCGTAACTCCGCTTACCCGTACACGGGCCGACCTGCCCAATGGCCACGAGATCGCCAAGATTGCGGGCATCAACGGCCACGGACTATGCGAAAGTTGAGCATTCGCTTGAATGCTGTTCCAGTTTACTGTGTCATTTGAGCAGCAGCAGTTTCGCCTGTGTTGCACCAGAAGTCTCCTGGGCGTGGTCAGCAAAGCGCCCACAGCAGGCAAGCGTTAAGGGTGCGGTCAGTAGAGCATCCCGGCAGCAGTTAGCCTTTTGCGTCATAGTTTCTTGTGCGGCTTGCGCATGGGAATCCAACGAGGCACAACGGATTCACTGGAGCTCCAGACTCGAACAGTAGTCCTGCCGATCTCACCCTTTCCTTGCCTGGGCTATGCTTCCGCCGCCGTTTGCAGGAAGCTTCTTTCCGCGCCCGCTAACAGACTTGCTCTTCAACGCGCAGTACATCCGCTCCACAAAAACTTCACCAGTCGACATCCGTTTATGAAATCTCCTCCTCCATCACCACGAAGGGCACGTGTGACCGCGAGGCGCCACGTCACAGTGCAATGGTGGACAGATCTGTTCTAGCGTGCGATTGGCCAGCGATCCAAAGAGTTCTCAACAAGTTGTTCCCCCATTCTTCTTCCTCATACATGATACCTCCCAAAAGCACCCCGAGGCCGGTCTGAAAGGCGGGTCGGTCGTTTCGCTTGAGACGCTTTCACCGTTTATGATCCTGAATTTCAGAAGCTGCAACAGCTTCCTGGTTGGAGGGCGGGCCGTTTTTTTAATGTGGCTCTCGCTGGACACCGCGCACATCCGCTGTAAAAAATTGCAATAGCTTCATGGATGGAGGGCGGGTCGTTTTCAAAACGTGGCTCTCGCCTCAGCGCCGCGCACATCCGTTGGACAAGAAATTCCAGAGCCTCACGGATGGAGGGCGGGTCTGTTAAACGCCGCGCACATCCGTATAGAGAACTTGCAGGAGCTCCATGGATGGAGGGCGCGTTGTTTCAAAATGTGGTTCGCGCCTTAGCACCACGCGTTGGCGTTTGAGCTGTTCAAGAGCTTCACGGATCGAGGGCGGGTCGTCTTTAAGATGCGGTTCTCGCTTTAGCCCCGCGCACATCCGTTTTTTTATTGCAGGAATTCCATTGATGGAACGCGGTTCGTTTTCAACATGTGGCTCTCTCCTTGGTGCCGCGCACATTCGTTTTCAGAGTTTGCAGTAGATTCAAGGAATCCCATGGCTTACGTCCCAGGAAGTGTGTTTTGGCACGATGTCGGATTGTCAGGGTGCAACAATTATGTTGATTTCGTGGTGTTGAAGATCCATGCGTGGTATTCTGGCACGGTTCTGGGTCGTCAAGACGCAACAGTAGCGGTGACTCACGGCGTGAAGGTCTCAGGAATGGTGTGTTCACACCTTTCAGAATTTCCAAACAATTTTTTGCCAATGGGGCATCTCCTTCAGTGAGAATCAAGCCTAGAAGGGGCCTGTAAAAGAGACCTTAGAGAGAGGCTCATTGCAATATCGTTGAGGCGTCTTGGGCTTTCACTGGTCCTCTTCCCCCTCCTCTTCATTATCCTCCTCGTCCTCCTCATCTCTCTTCCCTCCTCCCTGACTTTTTACTGTCGTCGTCGTCGTCGTCAGCGCCGCCGCCGCCGCCGCTGCCGCCGTCGTCGTCGTCGTCGACGACGTCGTCGTCGTCGTTGTCGTTTGCGTCGTCTTCGTCGCCGCCAGGTCTCCGCGGCGGGTCAGGAGTTCCTGCGCCTGCTGCTCTCGCGCAGCCCAGCGCGGCGCCTCGACAGCCTCGCGCTCGCGAGGCACCCCTACGTGCGGCACGAGGCGGGCCGCCTCCACCGTTTGCCGCCGCCGCCGCCGTCGCCCCCGCCCTTGAGATCCGGGCATTGCATTTTTTCAAGCTGGGCGTTTTCGTCCAGCTTCGGTGGCCATCGCAGATCGATCGGGCGCGAAAAATGCTGCAGACAGATGGGGTCTACGGTGCCGGCCGTGATTTTTGGCGACGCTGCATTTTTCCGCAACGTCGGAGCTCAGGAACCGACGCCGCTGTCGCCGTCGCTGACGTCGCCGCCTTCGCCGTCGCCGCCGCCGCCGCCATCGTCGTCGTCGTCGTTGTTGTCGTCGTCGTCGTTGTTGTCGTCGTCGTCGTCGCTGTTGTCGCCGCCGCCGTCGTCGTCGTCTTTGTCGCCGTCGCCGTCGTCGCCGCCGCCTCCGTCGTCGTCGCCGTCGTCGTCGAAGTCGCCGCCGACGTCGCCGCTCTGTTGCCGCCGCCGCCATCGTCGTTCGTCGTCGTGGTCGTCGTCGTCGTCGTCGTCGCCGCTGTCGTCGTCGCCGTCGTCCTCGTCCTCGTCGCCGTCGCCGTCGCCGTCGCCGTCGCCGCCGCCGCTGCCGTGGTTGTCGCCGTCGTCGTCGACGTCGCCGCCGTCGTAGTCATCGTCGTCATCGTCGCCGTCGGTTTTGTCGTCGCCGTCGCCGTCGCCGTCGCCGTCGCCGTCGCCGTCGCCGTCGTCGTCGCCGTCGTCGTCGTCGTCGTCGTCGTCATCGTCATCGTCATCGTCTCCGCGGGGCTGCCCAGGGGGCTTCTGGACTCTGGGCCTCCCGACGTCCGTCTTCTGATGAGGCTTCTCGGAGGATGCTCGAGCGCGCCACAGGGCTGCAGGGCACCCGCGGTCGGGAACTTGACGATGACGATGACGGTGATGGTGATGATGATGGTGATGATGATGATGATGATGATGATGATGATGATGATGATGATGATGATGACGATGGTGGTGGTGGTGATTGTGATTATGATGATGGTGGTGATGGTGATGGTGATGGCCTGATAATGATGAAGATGATGACGACGATGCTGATGCTGATGCTGATGCTACTGGTGATGATGATGATGATGATGATGATGATGAGGAGGAGGAGGAGGAGGAGGAGGAGGAGGAGGTGCAGGATGAGGAAACATAATGACGACAGAGGAGGGAGGCAAGGTAGGCGTGCTTGCGCGAGATCTAACGTCCTACCCGTCCCCCCCATCCGTTCTGGTTGCGTTGAACCCTTTTCTATCCACCGAGTGGGGTGTCCTAGAATACCTCAATCCCAAAACGGCAATCGCATGACTTGACTAATCGCTTGTTGTATAGCCATTTTGGCTCAAGCCATTTTGGCTCAAGCCATTTTGGCTCAAGCCATTTTGGCTCAAGCCCAGGCAGGTCTCACGCTTGCATCCGCTCGCATCCGCTCGCATCCGGGGCTGCCAGCTGGGGCGGCCGTGCTGGCGGGCGGCAGCGGCGGCTTCTGCGCGTATATGGCGGGACGGGGTGGCGACCCCCGTCCGCCCACCGCTTTGAGCGGGACATAAGGCTGACTATTCTTTTTATTTGCAGTTTTGTTTCAGAGAATGGCATGGACAGAGGTGCGCCGGAAGGTGAAGGGGCGCCGCGGTCGCGAGGCGGCCTCGGGGCACGCTGCCGTGGCGGCGGAGCTCTTGGCCTCGCTCTTCCGCGGCGCCGGGCGCGGCGGGCCCCGGGGGGACCGCAATGCCGGGGGTCATGCACGCGGCCCGCAATGGCTTTGCCGCCATTGCCACGGGCTGCCGAACGACGCTTCGCGGCCCTGCTGCAGGGCCTGCGGCACTGCGCGCCCAGCAGGCGCGCAGCCAGGCGGAGGCGGGCAGCGAAATCCCGACCAGCGCACCGGCGGCGCGCCAGGGACGACCGCCGCCGCCCCGCCGGGCGCTGCCGTGGCTCCCGTGCCCCCTCGCGGATGGCCGCCTCGGCCTCCGGCGCCCGAGGAGCGCGCGGCCGCCGCTGCCGGGAAGGCTGCGGCTCTCGACTGCGCCGCCGACGTGCTCCGTGCGGCCGGCCTCGAGGCGGAGGCCGACGCCCTGAAGAAGCCGGCCGCGCGGCTGGCGAAGGACGCCCAAGGCACCAAGCCGGGAGCGCGCTTGGATGCCTGCACGGCCTTCGTGCAGCGTGCCGAGCGCCGCCTGGCCGCGGCGCACGCGGAGGTCGAGGCCGCGGAGGCGGCTGCGGCGGCCGCCCGGAGCCGGGTCGCCGAGCTCGACGCGGAGCTCACGGAGGGGCGGCGGCGCTTGGACGAGCTCCAGGCGGCCGAGCACGAGCTCGTGGCGGACGTGCGCATCTTGCTCGATGCCCTCGAGCAGGCGCCCCTTCCCGGCCATGTCGGCACGGGCCCCGGGCTGCCGGCAGCGGCCCTGCAGGCGTGCGCTGCTCTGCGGCAGCGCTGCGGCGCGGCGCCCCCAGACGCTCGCGACCTGGAGGAGCGGGTGCACGGGCCTCTGGAGCCGCCGCCAGCGGGCGGCGCCCCGACGCCGACGGGCCCCGCCAGCGTGGAGGGGGACGACGACGACGGGATGAGCGAGGAGGAGCTTCTGGAGGAGCTGGAGGCGGCAGAGGACGATGCCGGGGCCCTCGCCGTTGCCCGGCGCCTGCAGCGGGCCCGCAAGCACATCTGCAAGGACAAAGGCCGGCGGAGGTGATGCGCCTGATGCCGGCCCCGACGCTGTTGCTGGCGGCGGCTCCGAGGGTGATCCCGAGGGCGACGCCGAGGCGGGGCCGGAACACGACGCTGGCGCCGACGGCGGCTCCGGGAGCGCTTCCGGCGCCGTTCGGGGGCGCGGACTGCTGGGTGCGAAGCTGCTGTGCCGCTTCGGGGGGAGGATCGCCCGGCGCGAGGCCGCTGGGACGGCGGCCGCGGCGACCCAGGGCCCCCCTGCTCCCTCGGGATCGGCATGCTGGTGGCGGCGGCGCTGGGGGGAAGCCGGCGGAGGTAAAGCAGCCCCCACCGCCGCTAGAAGGCGCGGATCGCTGGTCGCGAGGCCGCTGGGAGTCGCGGATTGGGAATCCTGTCGTTGAAGCCGCTCGGAGGCGCGGATTGCCCCGCGCGATGCTGCTGGGAAGGCGGCCTCGCGGCAGGTCCGCCCGCGAGCACGCCACATACGGCCTCCGCGCAATCCGCGTGGGTGAGGCCTCGCACCCAGGCCCAGCCGAGAGCGGGACACCCGATGCCGCGGCCGGCGCCCTGGTCGACGCTGCCGCCGTGGTGGCTCCCGTGGAGGGCAGCATGGCTGGTGAGGCGGACTCGCTGCCGCTCGGCCTGGGAGCCCCCGAGATGTTGTCCCCGGAGGGCGGCGCGCCTGCCGGGATGGACACGCCGCCGGCCGGCGGGGCAGCCTCCTCAAGCGCAGCCCGCGGTGCAGACGCAGCAGGGGGTGCATCTGCCAGCGGCCTGGCGCCTCCGCCTTTGCTGCGGTGCCCTTTGTGCACTGGTTTCTCGAACGAGGGGGCCGGCGCAGTATTTGGTCGGGCACCTAACGCGGTGCCACGCTGGGCACTCTCTCTCGGAGCATGCTTGCGACGTACTTCGTGGACTCCACCGCGGGGCATGTGCAGGCCGCGGCTCCCTGAGGGCGACGGCGTGCCGGAGGTGCCCACGGTGCCAGTCCACGGAGCCGCCGCGGCCGCCTGCCGCCGGTGACCGGCTGCCGCCTGCTCGGGCAGGGAGGCCTGCGGCTGCCCCTCGGGAGCCCATGCCTCCTGGGCTGCCGGCAGAGGAGCGCGCGAACTTCCTGGCTCGGGTGCGCGACCTTCCGTCGACTAACTACACTCCTCCACGTGCCGGTGGACCAGCGCGCACGGCAGGCCGCGGTATTCGCGGGCCTGCTCAACCGGATCGCCGAGGGCGACGCGGATGCTTGCGTGCAGGAGGAAGCACGGCCGCGGCTGCTGCTGGGCCCGGTCCCTCGCGGAGTCAACGTGCGCGTCGAGCTCGCGAGGCGGTTGCAGCTCTGGGCCGATGGGCAATTCTTCGTTTTGCTGGAGCGGGCTGAAGAGCACTGCCGGCAGAGAGCTCGACACAGAGCGGCCCTGCGAGGGGCGCCCACGCACGGGGCCCGAGCTCGCCAGGCACGCGCTCTCGTCGGCGAAGGCGCCTACAGCAAGGCGGCCAGCTCCTTACACACCAGC
Source organism: Prorocentrum cordatum (assembly GCA_963575745.1). Classification (NCBI taxonomy): domain Eukaryota; class Dinophyceae; order Prorocentrales; family Prorocentraceae; genus Prorocentrum; species Prorocentrum cordatum. The sequence goes on along the minus strand of CAUYUJ010016394.1, from coordinate 578,742 downwards.
GTGGCGGACCTCGACACCGAGGCGCAGGCGGCCTGGGGGGCGGCACTCCTGCCGCGCAGCACCCGCCCTGCCGCCGCCATAGCGCCTCCGGCCGATCCCCAGCAGGCCGCGCCGCCCGACGATGCCCCGACAGGAGCTGCTCCAGCGCTGAAGGGCGTGCGGTTCCGAGCGATGTCGGCGCCTGGCCCCAGCGGCATGCGCCCGGAGCACCTGCGGGAACTGACAGCAGTCCGGGACCGGCGTTGCGCTAGATTCCTCCTGGCTGCAATATGGGCCGCCTCGTGGATGCAGCCACGGCGGGCTCGTTGTGCGACGCTGCCCAGTGGATGCTGGAGTCTCGCCTTGTCTTCCTGCGCAAGAAGTCCGGCGTGGCACCGCGGCCGATCCGCGTGGGGGAGCTGTGGCGCCGGGTGATTGCGAAACGGCTTGTCGACACCAACCGGGCCAAGGTCCAAGAGGTTTGCCTTGCTGCGCGGCAGTTCGGCGTCGCCGTGCCTGGCGGGACAGAGGGCTTGGTTCACTTCCGCACTCTGCTCGAGTCAAGCCGCAAGGCCGGCACGGACGCTATGGCGGTAGTCGACGTGGACTGGAAGAACGCCTTTCCGTCCATCGAGTGGGACAGCATCCGAGATGTCGTCGAGGAGCTGCTGCCGGAAGTCTCGGCATGGACCCGGTGGTGTCATGCCGCGCCAGGGCGGGTTGTCCTGCCGTCGGGCGGAGTGCTGCGCGTAGACCGCGGGGCAGAGCAAGGCGACCCCCTTGGTCCCATCTACTGTGCTCTCGTCCTGGCACGTGTGGTGGCCGGTGCCCGGGATGAACTGGCCGCAGCAGGGATCGATTTCTTCGACGTGTGGTGTCTGGACGACGGGCAGATCGTGTGCCAGCCTGAGCACGTTGACGCCGTGCTCCGGGCACTCGACGCAGCCGGCGCCCGTGTGGGCGCTGCGAGAGCACGGGGCGCCGAGGCGAAGAGCGTCGCACGCGCCGTCGGGCCGCCTGCTGCTGTGGCTGCGTGCAGAGGTTGGGCCACGGAGCACGTCCTTAGCAGCACTACGTTCGACCCGTCGCGCCAGGAGCACGTGCTTGGGGTCGACTTCGGGGACGCGCGCACCCCGTCCGACCAGATCCGCCGGGCCACCGAGGCTGTCTCCGAGTTCCACGAGGCGCTGGCGCAGGTGGAGGACACGGCGTCGGAACTGATCATGCTCCGCTAGTGCGCCGACGTGTGCAAGGTGGTTCACCTGCTGCGAGCCTCGGGCCCCTCGATCGACCCAGCGGCGCTGGGCGATTACGACTCCATGTTGCGGCGGTCGTTGGTGCGGTGCCTCGGCGGGGACTTGGACGACCTGTCCGCGGCCCAGTGCGCTGTCGGCGTCTCGGAGGGCGGGCTCGGGGTGCAGCGCGCCGCAGCCACGGCGCTCCCAGCCTTCGTGGCGTGCCGGGTCGAGTCACGGTGCCTGGTAGACCTGCTCGTGCAAGGCGTCTCCGAGGCTGGGGCCGGGCCCGAGGGCATGCTCGCCGCTTACGACGCGAGCGCCGAAGAGGCGCAGTTGGCCTTCGAGGCGTCGCTCCCGGCGGCCGCGGCGACGCGAGCTCGGGACCTGGTGCAGCAGGCGGCCGAAGCACGCGGCACTCCTGAGGCGGCGCTCGCAGGCGCGAGGCGCCGGCGCGAATCGGCTTTTAAAAGGGGACGACCCGGTGCTGCCCGCGGGAGCCGAGGACGCCGAGTTCGAGCCCGCCAGCCTGCAGGCGGCCTTGTGTGCCATCCTGGACGAGCTGGCGGTCGTCCGCCTCCTGGAGCAGCTGGACGTGCCCGCGCTGCAGGATCGCCGCCGGCGCCTCCTGGAGCTGCGCGACCCCTCCGTGTCGCACGAGTGGCTGTGGCGAGTCTCGCGTGCACATGGTCCAGTGGTGCCCAGAAGCGACTTCCAGGTGGCGGTCCGGCTCCGGGTGGGCGCAGTCTGCATCGGCCCCACCGCGCTCTGCGCTCGGCGCGGCGCCTCGCTTGGGACGACTGGCTCCCATGCCCTCTGTTGTGCCTCGCCGGAGGCCACCCGCGGGCACTACGACGTCCGGGACGAGGTGCTCCGGTTGGGGCACTTGGCAGACCCCACCGCCGCGACAGAGGCTCTCGGGCTCATGCCCTCTGCTCCAACGCTCCGCCCCGCGGACATCTTGACCTCAGCGGCCCTCCCGGGCCGCTCGGCGGCGTTGGACATTGGGATCACGAACCCCGACGCAACTGGCGCGGGCGCGGACTGCTGCGACGCGATGCACCGCAAGAAGCAGGGGGACTACTAGGAGTACGAGGCTGAGCTGCGGGCGCAGAACATCACCTACCGGCCAATGGTTTGGTCAGCTTGGGGCCGCGAGCGCCCGGAGACCAGCGTGATGCTCTCCGCGATGGCCGCGCAAGCGGCCTGGCGCCGTGGGCTGCGGGGCCACCGGCTGCTCCTCCGAAGGGTCCGGAGCGCCATCGGCGTCCAGCTGGCGCGACGGGCCGTGCGGATGCTGCACTCTTGCGTGCCGCGCTTCGAGGAGGAGGAGGAGGAGGACGCGGCGCTCTTCGGGGGCTACTGCGACGACGGCGCCCGGCACGAGCCGCGGGCAGTCCGGCTCCTCGCGGGAGCGGCAGACGCCTTGCCTGCACCCGCGGAGCTGGACGAGGCGGAGAGGGCGCCAGCGGCCGCCCCCGGCGGGCTGGGCAGCGACGCGGAGCCAGACGAGCCAGGCGGCCGCGTGCCTGAGCCCACCGAGCTGGGCAGCCTGGAGCCGACGGAGCTCCGCGGCCCTGGGGAGCCGCCGGGCAGCGCGGACGCCGGCCTGGACCTCGCGGAGGCGGCCAGCAGCCTGGCGCCGACGACGCCCCGCGGCATCTCGCCAGAGCGGGCCGGGGCGGACGGCGCCGAGACCGGGCTTGCTTTGCCCGCGCACCAGCTGCTGCCGCCGGCGGCCAGCGCGCTGCGCGCTGGGAGCGCCGCGGGGGGCCGCGTCGCCGCCCTGCGCCTCGCGTGCGGGGCGGGCCCGCGGCCGGGTGGGCGCTGAGAGCGAGGGGCGAGGATGTGGTAGAGGTTGAGGGAAAAAAATCATTCGGGGAGGATGAGGAGAAGCAAAAGGAAAATGAGCAGGAAGAGGATTAGGGGGATAAAGAGGAGGAGAAGGAGGAGGAGGAGGAGGAGGAGAAGGAGGAGGGAAACGGAGGAGGATGGCAACGACGAGGAATAGTAATAGGATCCCGAAGTGTGGCACGCGTTGGGGCGAGAGTTTCAGGTCGAACGCCAAAAGCAATGCACCAACTCTCAAATGCGGCCAACGCTGCAGCGGGATCACCATTGTGAAGGACTGAAAATATTCCGACTGGAAGATCACAAGAGAAATAACATGTGTTTCAAGTCTGGCTTGTGTGTGCGAAAATCCGAACGCAGGAGGGAAGGTCAAACGCCGGTACTGACCATGAGTAGTTGTACAGCGGTACTGACGATGAGTAGTTGTTCACGTGGTCATTCATGGAGCTTGGTCTCCGATTTAACTGTGCACGTCTAGCAGTTTCCCCAATTCCCTGGAGGCGCGCAACGGCTCGCCTATGGCAGGTTGGCTTGAGCGCTGCTCCTGGTGCTTTGGCCTACCCCTTCCGACTCTCTTCCTCCTCCCAACTCATGTTGGATTGAATCTTGCATTGGCGGCCCGAGGCCAGTAGGGGTTTCAACACAATGCTGCATCCCGTAGCCGCATGCCTGGGCGTGCAGTTTTGGCAACCACGCTGCCCACTTTCCCTCCTCCTCCCCGTCCCCTCCTCCTCCCCCCTTCCCCGCCCGCTCGTCCCGGGCCCGGGGCTATTGCAGGTGTTTGCTTTCAGTGCCTTGAGGTCTTCTGGGTTCGGCAGGGTTTCGGCCACGCGCGCAGGACAGCCTGCCGCGTTGGCATGTTTGGTTGTCTCCGTTGAGGTTGAAGTGGGCGCAAACTGCTTTAACAGTTTCAACGTCGGTTTGGGCGTCCGCCCCTTTCAAGAACTTGGAACCGCTTCATGGGGTCACCGTTGCCGTGGGGGAAAAAATGATTAGTTGCACAAGGGGGAGGAAGGGGAGGAGGAGGAGGAGGAGGAGGAGGGTCCGTAGCCATTTTGGCTCAAGGCTAAACGGAGGACGCTAACGTAACATAGCTGACTCTGACTAGCTTTGGCCCGTCCGTCGTTCTCTGTCGAGCGATTCGGGTACACTCACGATCCTGCTGTGTGCGAGTCCGCCTCAGCAGTCCCTCTTTGCTAACGTTTCCTTCACGACGCCGTCTTGGCCCCTCTTCCCGCCCGCGAGAGCTCCCATTGGGAGCCAGCCGATGCCACCGCCGGCCCGCGATGCGCGAGGTTGCCTGTCCGCCTCGGCGCACTCCTCGCGGCCTGGCGGCGCTGGACCCGCTGCCCGTGGACATCAGGTGCGGGAGGCGCCCCGTGGGGAAGGTTCTCCCCGCTCGCGCTCGGGGGGGGCCGCGGCCGCTGAGGAAGAGAGGCAACGACAAGCTGGGCATGGCCGCCGTTCTCCTGCTAGTGCTCGCTCTGCGGACCCTCTGCAAGGCGCTGCAGATCCATGGAGCAACGACGCTGCCGCCAGTGCTGGCCCACCCGCTCCCAAGCGGCCACACGTGCAGCAAGCGGCCAGTGACGAATCCTCCTCCTCGCTTTCGCGGGGTGACATCGACGAGCTGCTGGCGGCCTTCAAGTCGGATGTGGAGCGGTCCATCAATGCACGCATGGGCGAGACCAAGCGCAGCATCATCGCAGAAGTCAATGGTCACACGGCCAACTTGGTCAAAGCTGTCGGTGATCGACAAGAGGCCACAAATGTACAAGTACGCTCAGAGCTGGACGAACTCCGCCAGCGTCAGAACTCCTTCGAGGCGGAGCAACGACAGGTCAAAGCTGAAGTGGAGCAACTCCGTCGTGAGTTGCATATCGCGGGGGCCACAATCCCCATCAAGGACTTCGGCAGCGCGCTGGAGTGGGACAGAGACCCCGATGGCACGGTCTTCATTGCGAATACGGAGGCCATGGTCACGGGGGACGCCCTCAAGGAGCAGCTGGCGCCCTGGATGCAGGACGCGGGCATGGAGGAGCATCAATGGAAGGTTCTGGGCAACTCGCCTGGTCGAAGATTCACGGTGCAGATGTCTGGGGATGCGAATGCAGGGATGCGCAAAGTCAAACAGGCGCGCCGATTTCTCAGGCAGAACAATGAGTGGAGACAATTCAGCTGTCCGACACTGGAAGGAGGTCGCTCGCGCATTTTCGTGGGCTTGGACAAAAGTGACAAGATGGTTAGACGTGAAATTCAAACTAAGAAGCTGGCAGGTCTGGTTCGTGAAACACATGCAGAGCTACGGGTGCGACATGATCGGACGAGGGGCATCGTGTTTGTGGATGGACAACCAGCCGTGCAGCTCGAGATCGGACAGGAAAAAGATGCCCCGACGAAGTTACTTTGGATATGCAGCGGTTCGTTCAAAGAATCTGGACAAGGAAACATTGCTGGCGCGCTTCAACGGTACATTTCACACATCAGAGGAAGTGCGGTGGCAGATTTAATATGATTATGCAGCCATGGATTGAGGACCTCTCACTGTATGACATAGGGGTTCCTTCTTTTATCACATGGAATGCTCGAGCCCTTCTTCATCACCTTCCTGCGATCAGGAAAAAGAAATGTAGACGTTTGGCAGCCTTGATGAAGCCTCACACCATGATTGGATTACAAGAAGTGCACGGCACAGAGGAGGAGCTTCGACATGAGGTGTATCTGTCACACAGGAAGGCAGCAGTCTTCGCTTCGATACCTCGGCATAACGCTGGCGGAGTGGCCCTTCTTCTGCCTGGCTTCTCTCAACAGGAAGCGGATGAAGCTGTGGAAGCGGGGCGCCTCAGGCACACGGTGATCGTGCCTGGCTATGTCCAACGCCTCCAAGTGAAGGCGAGGGCATCCCACTCCAATGGCTCCCGCGCTCAAGATAGCATGCTCGTGGTCTACAACATTCACAACTTCGGCCTGGACGAGTCGGTGGCGACGGCGCTGATGAGAAGGATTGCTGCGGAGGCTGAAATAGCTGAGGCAAACCCGCAGCGCTCCACTGTGCTGCTCATGGGGGACTTCAACTTCCATGAGAGGGCGGCGATGTACCTGGCCACTCCAGAGATTGACAAGGGTGTCTTGACGCAGGCGCGCCACAGGGAGAGAGGGAACCTCTGGCTGGACGCGCTGGCGGGCCTTGTGGAGCTGGACCCTGAGCAGCCGACGCACTACGTCCATGACGGTGAGCGCCTCACGCAGCTAGACAAGTTTTTCACCTCGTCGCCTGGCTGGATGCTCATCAATTGGTGCATCTCGGCCACGGTAATGGACAAGCCCGAGGAGCTCCACAGCCAGGGCATTTCTGACCATGCGCCTGTTCGCGTGACGTTTGCTGTGCGTCCGCAGCGGCCGCCACAGGAGCAGCCGCTCCCGAGGCATGTCTGCAGCCCCCCATCCTTCACTCACTTCCTTTCGCTTCTGATCTCTCACTCTCCTCTCTACTCTCTCCCAACTATTGCTCGGTGGCGTGAATATAAACGTCTGCTCAGGGAGGCCGCTCGAATGTCCAGGGATGCGTTGATCAAACACTCGGCCCCAGAGCTAGACTCGAAACTTCTGATTTACAGATCTGTTGCTAGGGCTGTTAACTATAACGACACTCATCTTGCTTCGAAGTTGCTGGCCACTGCTCCTGCCGCCGCCGAGCATATCACGCTGGAGGGAGAAGGTCGTGTCGGTCTGAGGTCTGCTGTCGTGTTCCGTCGTCAATACGAAGCCCTCCAGCAGCAGCGCGCAGAGCGCAGATTAGCCTCGGCGGAGTCGGCGGTGAAAGCTAGTGAGTCACAGAAGGAGCGCAAGCGTTTAAGAGCATATATGTACTCGGAGCGCAGGCGTGCCAAACTTTGGGCGCCTGTTCGGAAGTCCCTCCCGCTCCAGGCCCTTGTGGGCCCTGATGGTGCTGTCGTGTCGGATGCGCAGACGATAACATCGGTCTTGCATCAGCACTGGGCCCCTGTGTTCACGTGGAAGCAGGTCCCTGTCCAGCATGTCCGTAGGTACTTAGCGCAGCACGCTGTTTCTTTTGACTGGACCGATGTCAGTGTCCCCACGGTCAATCAAATCAGGGAGACCCTGAAGCGAGCGAAGCCCACCGCTCCAGGCCCTGACGGCCTCCCCTATGCAGCATGGCAGCAGCACGAATTATCTGCAGAGATTCTTTACGACCTCCTCCTCTACCTCCAGGCTGGCTTCCCCCCTCCCACTGATATGAATGAAGTGATTCTTATCTTCGCGCCTAAAGGCAAGCGTGAAGACGACAGTCAGTGTGTTGTGAGAGAGCCTGCAGCCACAAGACCGCTTGCTCTCAAGAACACGGACATTAAAGTGCTCTCGTCGGTCTGCAATTTTCAGTTTAAGAGAATGTTGAGTTCCCAGGCTCAGGAGGACCAAAAGGGCTTCCTAGTCGGCAGAAATTTTTTGGAGAACATCACCCTCCTGGATACCACGTCCAGGATCCTCGGAATGTCCGACGTTGCCAGGGTCCATCACCCCATCCTCTTCCTTGCGGACTTCGGCAATGCCTTCCCCTCTCTGGCTCACAGTTTCCTGTGGGAGGTGCTTTCCAGCGTGGGAATGCCATCGGGTCTCATGGCGTTCTTTCAAGCCACGTACGCATTCGCCTGTGCAAAAACTCCGATCCTGGGCCAGCTCCTGGCCTTTTGTGTGATTAGTTCGGGCGCCATGCAGGGGGATCCTGCCAGTGGATCGTTGTGGGCCTTCTCGATGGATCCCCTCCTGAGAGCCCTCAGGAAGCGCCTCGCCCTCTCGCCAGGTTCGGAGGCGGGCGTGTGCGCGGACGATGTGGGTTTAGCTCTCTCGGAAGTCAAGGCTCTTAGGAGAGCGCATGGTGTTTTTTTTTATGCTGCCGAAGTCCTAGCGGGGCTTCACATAAAAATACCAAAGTGCTGCATCGTTCCGCTGGAAGCGGAGTTCTCCCCAGGATTGAAGAAGTCAATCGAAGCTCTGCTAGCGATACATGTCCCGAGCTGGAAAAGCATGCCTGTAGCCGCCATGGCAGAGTACCTTGGGGTATGGATTGGCCCTGCTGCGAATATGGAGATGTGGTCGAGGATGTTTCGGGAGTGGGTGGAGGTGGCGCACGCGATAACAAAGCAGCAGGCCGCTCCCTCGGTCGCCATCCAGCTTTATAACTCTCGTGCTGTCTCCAAGTTCTCCTACCTTTGCCAACTTGCCCCTCTCCCAAAGCATGTGGCGCGATGGGAGTCGTGGGCCCTGCACAAAGTCCTTCACCTCCCCTCCTGCACTTTCCCGCTCCAGGACCTCCTCGCTCTCAGGACTTGGGCCAAGGTTCGCCCCTTGTCGCTCAAGGTGCAGGCCACAGCGACTCTGTGGCGAGCCGCGGCCATCACCATCAAGAACTGGAGGCCGCTGTTCTGCCGTCTGCAGAAGAAGGCTAGGACCGCCCTCCCCATCGTGCTCTGGACCCGCAATTGTTGGTCACCTCCGTTCTGGCAGCGTAGAGCCTTTGTCCAGGAGCTGGCCGAGGCTGCAGCAGGTTTTGTTGAGAATGACTGGCTGCGGGCTCCTGTGGCTCGTGCCAAGCTCGCCCTGAAGGAAGCCCAAGAGGGGAACCCGCGGGTCCAGGTCCAGAGAGTTTTTGGCCGTTCCTTGGGCGCGAGTCTGTATCAGGATTGCCTCTCGAACACCATCAAACGGCGTATTTCCTCGTGGGCCTCGAGGCCCCCTTCTGCCCGCGCCATGAAAGCCATTGACTGGCCCGCTCTCCGTGATCGAATGTTGAGCGCGCCACCGTCATGGCAGATGTGCATTGTAAAGACTCTGGCGGGTGGGTGGGTGACGGAGCGGAGGATGTCTCAGAAGCGCTGCATGTGTATCTTCGGGTGCTCTGAGGAGGAAGGTGAGGATAGCCAGGCTCATTATATGTGCTGCCCGTGGCTGTGGGGTGCTGTCCACCAAGTCTGGCATCCTGACAAACCCCTCCCAGTGCATCTCGATTCTCGGCTCGCCCTCGCTCGCTCGCTTACAGATGACGAGCGGGATCTGGCAGCCCAACGTATTGCAATTGCATACTACCTGTACAACGCTCATCGTCGTTGCTCTTCTCAGGCTCTGGTAATTTCTGCTCGGGCTGCCCGAGCCCAGATGCTTCAGCAGGCTGATGTAGAGTGATGATGACTTGAGGACTTTCCTGGGCTACGTGCGAGGAGGAGGAGGAGGAGGAGGACGAGGAGGAGGACGCGGCGGAGGAGGACGAGTAGGAGGACGAGGAGGAGGACGAGGAGGAGGACGAGGAGAAGGACGAGGAGGAGGAGGAGGACGAGGAGGAGGAGGACGAGGAGGAGGAGGACGAGGAGGAGGAGGACGAGGAGGCGGACGAGGAGGAGGAGGACGATGAGGAGGAGGACGAGGAGGAGGAGGAGGAGGACTGCCGGTGTGCGTTGATTGCCCCAGCACGGCAAGCGGGCAACACTGAGCATTGCAAGTGCGGAGCTGCGGCCTCGGCAGCTGGTGGTGATACCCCGCGCGGCACGGTGGGGCTCCCCCGCGTGCTGCGGGGGGCCAAGTCACCGCCGCTACGGGCTCGCTCCGCGTGCACACCCGCCGCTTTCAAGGTGCTTGGCATCGCTCGGACGTGTGTTTCTGCCAGAAAATCTGGTTCATCCTGGGACACCCTGGGCCATCAGCAGGACAATAGGCACGCGCGAAACTGAAGAGGGCACGGGGCACCGCTGAAGGCTCGCTCCGTGTGCACACCCGCCGCTTTCGAGGTGCATGGCATCGCTCGGACGTGTGTGTGTCTTGCTCGGCGAGGCCAGCGCCAGAAAATTAGCAGTTGGCGCTCGCGTCAAGCGCCAGGCCAGCCCCAGAAGAGTAATATTGCCTGTAGTCTTTTTTTCGGAACATCTTGTGATTCTTGGGTAGTTCCAGGGTGACCCTAGAGCTACAAGAAAAAACCAAAGAAGAAGTAGCTAAGCGATGGGTTGAACAGTCTTCAGCGTCACGTTATAGAACATCTGGATCATCTTGGGGCATCTTGGACCATCAGCAGAACAGTAGGCACGCGCGAAACCGAAGAGGGCACCGGGGAGGTACGTCCGAGCGCTGGCACGTGCTGGGCACCCGCAACCTCACACGCGCGGGCCGAGTGCACATAAGGGGGTTCCCCCTGTATTGATCTCCGTTCTGGTCAATATTCAAAAAGCGTTCGCCGCCGCACCGTCGGCTTTGCTTGGCTGGCGCGGCGTATCCATGTATCTACATCTATCCCCCCAGGCGCCGTCGCACCGATACGTCTGCGCATCTTCTGTCCGTCTATCTGCCCATCCCCCGGGCGCCGTCGCACCCTCGGCGCGGCTTGACTGGCGGGGGGCGTCTATCCATGTATCCATGCCCCCCCGGTCGCCGTCGCACCGACGCATGCTCCAATTTCAGATTCTGCTGCTGCCCATCTATCTACCCAGCCCCCGTCGCCGTCGCATCGGCCCTTCCGCGCGTTTACGCGGCCATCTCTCATATGTCACCAAGTGCATGCGGGGGACTCCTCTTCGGCTCCCCATTGGGCCGTCGTTGGAGCCCGTTGGGCCGTCTCGTGGAGAGGCTTCTGAGACTTCTGAGAGGCTCTTGAAAGGCTTCTGCAATGCTTCCGAGAGGCTTCTGAGAGACTTCTGAGAAGCTCATGAGAGGCTTATGAGAGGCTTCTGAGAGCCTTCCGAGACGCTTCTGAAAGGCTTCTGAGAGGCTTCTGAGAGGCGTCGGAGAGGCTTCGGAGAGGCGTATGAGAAGCTTCCGAGAGGCTTTTGAAATGCGTCCGAGAGGTTTCCGAGAGGCTTCCCAGAGGCTTCCCAGAGGCTTGCCGAGAGTCGTCCGAGAAGCTTCTGGGAGGCTTATGAGAGGCTGATGCGAGGGTTCTGCGAGGCCTCTGAGAGGCTGTTGAGAGGTTGCTGAGAGGCTACCGAGAGGGTCTGAGACGCTTCCGAGAGGCATATGAGAGGCTTCTGAAACGCTTCTGAGAGATAGATGAGATTTCGCCGAGGGGCTTCGTTTCCATAAGGACGTCGTTATGGCTTTATTCGGGGGCTTTATTATGGCTTTATTCGGGGGCTTTACACGGAGTGTCTCGGGTCGGACGAAAGGGGGGGAATAGGGAAAGGGAGGAGGAGAAATCAGCTGCGTGCAGCTGCTTTTGGCCCCGCCGGGGGGCCTATTCCTTGATACATGGTCGCATCCGGCGCTGGGGGGCGCCGGGGAAATCACCTACGCGAGCTGATTCCCTAACCCCTCCTTTGCTTCACCCCCTTTCGTCCGCCCCGAGTGTCGCTGGTGCGCCTTCGCCGGCCCTGCGGCTCAGCGAGGCTTTCCCTCGCGCGCTCATCCTGCGACAACAGCGCAGCGCATGTAGAGCCAAAGAGCCCCCCGTCCTCCCTCTTCCCCACTCAGGGACATCACGGCCCCGCCGAAGGGCTTATTCCTCGATGCATGGTCGCATCCGGCGCTGGGGTAGGAGGAGGAGGAGGAGGAGGAGGAGGGGGAGGAGGGCGAGGAGGAGGAGGAGGAGGAGGAGGAGGAGGAGGAGGAGGAGGAGGAGGAGGAGGGGGAGGAGGATTAGCAGCAACCCCCCCCCCCCCCCCGATCAATATAAATATTATGGATAACCCAAGAGGAGGAGGAGAAAAGGAGGGAGGATAGGAGGAGGGAGGGGGCGGAGGAAGAGGAGGAAGAGGAGGAGGAGGAGGAGGAGGAAGGCCGTGCATCATGTGTTCGATCGCCACGTCTTTGTTGGGCGCGGCTTGGGAGTTCTCGTCTGCCACGGTTTCGCTGGACGCGGCTTCGACAAATTCACGAGGGTTTCCACCGCACGTTCGGCCTTTCATTGGTAACGGAGCTGACACCTGCGCAAGCAGTAGCTGCGCTGGGTTGTGCTTGGCCGTGTATCATATCCTCGATCGCCACGTCTTTGTTGGGCGCGGCTTGGGAGTTATCGTCTGCATCTGTGCGGCCCGGGGAGAAGCAGCGCCCCGGGGCCGTGGACCTCTTCTCCCCTCCCCCCTCCTAGCTTGCTCGCCCAAGTCCCCTCAGCCACCCAGCCTCCGCCGCTGCTGCCGCCGCCGTCCCTCTCGCCCTCTCCCCGCCTATCAACAAGTATGTACTCCAGGTGCGGCGCCCGCCAGATCGCTTGTGCGTTCGCGGTGACCTCCTCCTCCTCCTCCTCCTCCTCCTCCTCCCCGCCCCCTCTTCCTCCTACTCCTCCTCATCCTCCTCTTCCTCCTAGGCTGCACTGCGAGGGGTCGAACCGCTGGGAGGTCATGCATCCTGTCCGATTCACCGTGCCGTTGATTGTGTTCATGTTGCAACGGTCCGTCTTTATGATGTGTAATTGAGCACAAGTGCGGTATCTAAAACCTATGTTCACATACACGTATGACATACATTGTATAGATGTATACATCTTAGAAATGGGTCTATATCGGTCGGTGTCCTCACACTTACGGTTATTTACACGTACGCGTGTACCACGCAAATATGCGTATCCACATGCGCATGCACATGCGTGTGTAGATGTCTGTGCATGTGCATGTATGAGTGTATGTATGTGTATATATATATGTATATATATATATATATATATAGAGCTATATAATGTAGAAGTCTGGAGTATAATGTGGGTATGTACGAATACTAGGGAACGTGATGCTGCTCGCCGCTGCCGTGGTGTTTGGGGTGATGTTTTTGTTGGCGGTTTCACATCTCCCCATCCCGTTGGAGTGATAATTTTAGACCGCCCCATTTCTTCCAGTTACCCAAACGGAGGGGAATGGAAATGCTGCTAAGACCTGCCAAGGTTTACATGGCCGCCTCTTGGGCCTCGAGAGTGAATATTTACATTGGGGTTTGATCATTGAGTTTTCAACCTAACATGGCCTCCGATTGTCTAAAACCAATACAGGATGCATCGCGCGCGCGCGCGGGTGACCCGGCCCCGCGCGGGTCACCAGCGCGCCCGCGCTCGCCTCGCATATTGTATTGTGTTTTCTATATTTGACGTTGGCATGGCCGCCTCTTGGGCCCAGAGAATGAATATTTACATTGGGTTTTGATCATTGAGTTTTCAACTTAACATGGCCTCCGATTGTATAAAACCAATACAGGAGGCATCGCGCGCGCGTGCGGGTGACCCGGCACCGCGCGGGTCACCAGCGCGCCCGCGCGCCTCGCATATTGTATTGTGTTTTCTATATTTGACGTTGGCATGGCCGCCTCTTGGGCCCAGAGAATGAATATTTACATTGGGTTTTGATCATTGAGTTTTCAACTTAACATGGCCTCCGATTGTATAAAACCAATACAGGAGGCATCGCGCGCGCGCGGGTGACCCGGCACCGCGCGGGTCACCAGCGCGCCCGCGCGCTTCGCATATTGTATTGGTTTGTATATTTTCCACATTTATATGGCCGCCTCTTGGGCCCAGAGAATGAATTTTTACATTGGGTTTGACAATTGAGTTTTCACCTTAACATGGCCTCCGATTGTATAAAACCAATACAGGATGCATCGCGCGCGCGCGCGGATGACCCGGCCCCGCGCGGGTCACCAGCGCGCCCGCGCTCGCCTCGCCCATTGTATTGTGTTTTCTATATTTGACGTGGGCATGGCCGCCTCTTGGGCCCAGAGAATGAATATTTACATTGGGTTTTGATCATTGAGTTTTCATATTAACATGGCCTCCGATTGTATAAAACCAATACAGGAGGCATCGCGCACGCGCGCGGGTGACCCGGCACCGCGCGGGTCACCAGCGCGCCCGCGCGCCTCGCATATTGTATTGTGTTTTCTATATTTGACGTGGCATGGCCGCCTCTTGGGCCCAGAGAATGGATATTTACATTGGGTTTTGATCATTAAGTTTTCAGCTTAACATGGCCTCCGATTGTATAAAACCAATACAGGAGGCATCGCGCGCGCGCGCGGGTGACCCGGCACCGCGCGGGTCACCAGCGCGCCCGCGCGCTTCGCATATTGTATTGGTTTGTATATTTTCCACATTTATATGGCCGCCTCTTGGGCCCAGAGAATGATTTTTTACATTGGGTTTCGACAATTGAGTTTTCACCTTAACATGGCCTCCGATGGAATAAAACCAATACAGGATGCATCGCGCGCGCGGGTGACCCGGCCCCGCGCGGGTCACCAGCGCGCGCGCGCCTCGCATATTGTATTGGTTGTATATATTCCACGCTTATGTGGCAGCCTCTTGGGCCCAGATAGTGAATATTTACATTGGGTTTTGACCATTGAGTTTTGAACTTAACATGGTAGTATTAGTAGTAGTAGTAGTAGTAGTAGTAGTAGTAGTAGTAGTAGTAGTAGTAGTAGTAGTAGTAGTAGTAGTAGTAGTAGTGTAGTAGTGTAGTATAGTAGTAGTAGTAGTAGTAGAGTAGTAGTAGTAGTAAGTAGTAGTTAGTAGTAGTAGCGTATAGTAGGCCTCTCGTGCCCGCGACCCCGAAACGCCCCTCCGGCCCTGGGAGGGGGTGGGGGAGGGGTAAACCCCCCCCCAGGGGAAAAAGGGGGTCGTCGCGCCGCGCGCGGGGGATGGGAAACAAGCTGTGTATCTGTCGCGGCCCTGCCGGTCGCTGTCGCACCGTTGGCCAGGCCAACGTGCGCAGCTATGTACAATCCATGTGTCTGGCCACCCCCCCGTCGCCGTCGCACCGCGCGGGGAGTTCCGGAAACAAACGAACTGTCTATCTGTCGCGGCCTCGCCGGTCGCTGTCGCACCGTCGGCGAACGTGTTTGGTTACGTACTGTGCATCTGTCTGGCCACCCGCCGTCGCCGTCGCACCGAAAAAATTTCGCGCCACACATGGTTGAACTTCACTGTCCACGGCGCGCCCATCGCACATCGCACAACTTTTTACAATAACTTCTCAATAGTTCCGTGCGGCGGACAGATCGTTTTTGCGCATCTGTCCCCGACGGACCCGTCGCCGCCGCATCGGGGTGATCATCGTTGGGGGAACCCCCTCATGAGTGCACGCAGCCGCACTGGGCAAGCAGGCGCGCGGGTTCAGCCACGCCTCTGGCCGCCGCCCTGCCTTCGAATTCCACGAGGGCGGCTACGGTTGGGAACTTCTGGATCGCGTGCCGCTCCGCCGGCTCTGGCCCACCACGCGTCGGCGCGACACGCTGGCCACTTCCCAGCCCCCCAGCGCCAACGTCCCGAGCCCTTCCCCTGCCTCCCGCTCCGCGGAGCGGAACGGCACGCCATCCGCTCGCAAGGCACAGTTTGTCGCTGGGGCCGCGGGGGCGACACACTATCCGGGGTTCTTGAGCGTAGTTTGAGCTCCTGTGGAACTCACCATCATCGTGACCTCCAGAGCAGGCAAGTGAGGCCAAACCGTTTCCAGTGAGTCCGGCAGCTCCGGCGGCTCCGCTGCAAGATGCCCAAACCGGCGCTCTCGCTCGGGAGGTCCTCACAAGACCGTCCCCGCGGCGGGGGCCCAAGAGTGCGTCCCGGCACCGCTTCCGGCGCATCGGGCGCACGTCCTTTCCTGTTTCTGTATTCGCAGAAGCTCCCGATCAACCGCAGAGCGGCCAGCTAGTGTTTTCACCCTGCTCTCACATTGCCAACGTTCGTCACTGTATGGCGAGGCTGCGAAGGCCAGCGGCCGCCAACCAGGCCGAGTTGGCACGGGTCGGCGTCCCATGTTGCTGGTTGGGCATTGACAGAGTGCCGTCTAACCGGCGCTCCATAGATCAGGCGAACGAGGCACGTGGTGACGGACTTCTGCGGCAGTAATAGGAGAAGGAGCAGGAGGAGAGGGAACAGGAGGAGTCAGGACGATCAGGAGGAGGAGGAGGAGGAGAAGGAGACGGAGGAGGAGGAGGAGGAGGAGGAGGAGGAGGAGGAAGGAAGAAGGAAGGAAGGAAGGAAGGAAGGAAGGAAGGAAGAAGGAAGGAAGGAAGGACCGAGATAAGGGGGAGGAAGGAGGAGCGAGGAAGGATCGCGGAGGAAGGGGAGGCGGCGGAGGAGGAGCGGGACAGGAAGGACAGGGGGGGGAGGAGAGGGAGGAAGGAGGAGGTGGAGGAGGAGGAGGAGGAGGAGGAGGAGGAGGAGGAGGTGGAGGAGGAGGAGGAGGAGGAGGAGGAGGAGGAGGAGGAGGAGGAGGGAGCAGGAGGGGGGGGGATGAGCCGGAGGGGGATGACGAGGCGGGCAAGGCGCGCGACCTCCGCGACCCCCCCCCCGCGCGGAGGCGGCGCCCGTCCCCGCGGAGGCGGGGCCAGACGACGGCGGCGCCGCGGCGGCGGCGGCCGCTGCCCCGCGGGCCGAGGCCCCGCGCCGTCGTCTTCGCTCGCGTCGCTCGGGGCCCCCAGGCGTCAGGGGCGCAATCGCAAACATGGACTACAATGCACTGTGACTTGCAATGCTGTAGCCAGCGCGTGCGAGAAGAGCTGGCAAAGCCAGCAGGCGTTGTCGCTTCTCAGTGAAATGAGCAGCGCAAGATGCGAAGCGAACGTTGTCAGTCGCACAATGGGAATAAACTCATGCGGGAAAGGTGGGCAGTGGCAACAGGCACTGCTGTTGCTCAGCGAGATAGGTGACGTGCTCTTGGAGCCAGATATTGTCAGCTACAGTAGTGGAGCCGGTGCATGCGAGAGCAGTGGGCAGGGGCAGCATGTGCTGTCGCTGCTCAGCAGCATGCACAGTTCTTTGTGGTCGAGGGGCTCGCTCTCCAGGAGTCGTGTGGTGTAGCAAAGCTGGGAAACTTGAGGTACTTGTGCCCCCCAGCTTTTACACGCGGATCACTACACCGTCACCTTCTGCGGCGTCGCCAACGATATGCTGTGCGACATGCACGAGGAGGAGGAGGAGGAGGCGCTTGTGGGTACTCGTCATTGGTGTCCCAGGGGCCCCCAGGCGTCAGGGGCGCGATCGCAAACATGGATTAAGGGGGCGTGGATTAGCGACGGGTCCCGCTTCCGTGGGAAATCGCGGATTTCAGCCGCCGAACGAGGCGGCACCAGCCGCATTTTGGGGAGGGCACCTTACCGATCCATGGATTTGGCGACCGCGCGCCTAACCTATGGATCGCTAATCCATGTTTGCGCGCCCCCGAAAGAGGGACGTGCGGTCGGGCCGAAGTTTAAGATCGAGGTCGGCTCGGGGAAGGTACCCTCGTGTTCTTCGTGCTTGACGTATGTTCTTGTGCATGCCAGGGAATGGCACCCTCGGTGATGTTATGGTTTGGAGTGTCTTGGCCAGCAAAGGGTCTCATGCTCTTGAGGAATGTTCTTACACCCTGGGTCTGGCTGTACAAGCACAGTCCAGACGCTGAAATATGTATTGCTTTGGGCTCAGGAGGGTCTCTGATTTCTGGGTCGCTCCTTAGATCTAGGTTGGAGGACCTATTCGTGGCTGAGGCTCGCAGTGGCCAGGAAAGCCCCTTCGTTCCTCACTTGGCGTTCTTCACGGTAGCACTATGACTGCACACGTACATGAATCCACGCTGGTTTCGAAAGTACGCATTGCGCGAACGGTCGTATCACGAGGCTGGTCTCGCAGACTGGGGGGCCGTATTCGTGTACGTGGTTTGGCGCGTACGTGCTTTGTGGGCTCCCTAAAAGAGTGTGGTGGGCCAGTGGGGGTTCAAGGATTTCGGACGTTTTCGTCAATTCTCGGCGGATTTCCGGCTTCAGGATGCGTTTCATCAGTTGCGCTTCGCCGAGGGTGGTCCTTGGGTCCCCAAATAGTGCCGAACAGCCGCCAGAGTCCCGAGTTAGAGCCCGGAAACCAAACATTCGGAGGAGGACCAGTGTGGTGACTTTCTCCGAAGACGTCTCGGGTGATTGGGGCCTCCGAGGTCCCGAAGCCGTGCGGTGACGGATCGCGCGGTGAGGTCCTTCGAGATTTTGAGGTCACCGCGCGGTCTGCCACCTCACGATTCCTGGACCCCCAAGTCGCCTGCGCCGTCGTCGAGATCTTTTCTCTGAGGGAAGGTCTGGTGAGCCTCGAGACGGCATAGTTGCTAAACCCTTGTGTTGCCGAGGATGTCGTGGTATTCCTTCCTGTCTCATTACATCGAGAAGAGCTTCGCTGCTCAGTTGCTGAAACGTGCGCCGCGCAGCCTGGTGCCCCACCATCCGCAGGCTGTGCTTGCGGATGTTGGTTGGTAAAGCAGTTGTTCTTCAGCAGCCCTGATTGCACAGGACGGCCTCCGGGGGACTTCACCGCCCTTTGGCAGCCTAGACAGCTTCCGAGCGGCCGTAGTGGATTTGTCGCGTGCCCCAAGCGTGCGCAGTACGGAACGAGACCGCTTCAGTACAGCTCCGACGGCCTCACGACAAGCCGAGCCGGAAGACCCCCCAAGACGACTCCAATGCCAAAGTCCATACGTGGCCATTTTTGCTTCAAGCTTACCAGAGGGCACAGGTAGTCGACTTCTCACCGCTGGCTTTGCAGGGACAGCTCGGAGCGAGCTGCGCGCGAGACGAACCACGGTGCAGCTTTCCCGTCAGGCGAGACGGCCAGAGTCTCAATCAGGCACCGGCTCCCTCGCGGCTTTTATCAAGGAATGTGGAAACACAAAACAGTGGAGACAGGCGCTGCATGTCTTCAGAAGCGCACCGCGGACACGCACACAGGCCGACACCATCCTCGCCAGCGTCGCTATCAGCGCGTGTGGGAAAGGGAAGCAGTGGCAGCAGGCGCTGCTGTTGCTCGTCGAGGTGGGCGAGGCGAGTTCCGAGCTGGACGCCGTAAGCTACAATGCTGGAATCACCGCGTGCGAGAAAGTTGGGCAGTGGCAGCAAGCATTGGCGCTGCTCGGCGAGATGCGTGGGGCGAGCGTCGACCCAACTGCCATCAGCTACGGTGCTGGAATCAGCGCGTGCGAGAAGGGCGGGAAGTGGCAACACGCGCTGACGCTACACGGCGGAATGAGGGACGCGAAGTTGGAGCCGAGCGTCATCTGCTTCAGCGCTGCAGTCAGTGCTTGCGAGAAGTGTGGGCAGTGGCGGCCAGCGCTGGCACTGCTCGATGAGCTGCGGGAGACGAGCCTACAGCTGGACGTGATCGTCTACAACGCGGGAGTCAGCGCCTGCGAGAAAGGTGGGCAGTGGCAGCGGGCATTGTCGCTGCTCCGGGACATGGGGCATGTTGACATCGAGCTGAACGTTATCAGCTACAGTTCTGGAATCAGTGCTTGCGAGAAGGACGGGCAGTGGCAGCAGGCAGTGCTGCTGCTGGTCGAGCTGCGGGAGCTGAGACTCGAGCCGAATACGATCACCTACAACGCAGGCATCAGCGCTTGCGAGAAAGGTTCGCAGTGGGAGCACGCGCTATCGCTTTTCCGGCACATGGTCGAAGCGGAGGTGGGGCCAGATACCATCAGCTTCAATGCCGGGATCAGCGCCTGCGAAAAGAGTGGTGAGTGGCAGCACGCCTTGTCGCTGCTCAGGGATATGCGAGATATGAAATCAGAGCCCGACGTCGTCAGCTACTGCGCTGGAACCAGTGCCTGTGAGAAGGGTGGGCAGTGGCAGCGATCTCTGTGGCTGCTCAGCGAAATGGAAGACCTGAAATTGGATCCAGGAATTGTTGGCTATTGTGCTGGAATCAGTGCATGCGGGACGGGTTTGGCGTGGCAGCAAGCCTTGTCGTTGTTCGGTGACATAAGGAGTGCCGCATTGGAGCCGAATACCATAAGCTATAACGCCGCGCTGAGCGCTTGCGAGAAAGGCCTTCAGTGGCAGCGCGCGCTGTCACTGCTCAGGGAACTGGGGAAGGCGAAGCTGGAGCTGTGCGTGATCAGCTTCAATGCTGGAATCAGCGCGTGCGAGAAAGGTGGTCAGTGGCAGAGGGCGCTGTCGTTGCTCAAAGAGCTACGTGGGGAGAGACTGGAGCCTAATACTGTCAGCTACAATGCTGGAATCAGTTCTTGCGAGAAGTGTGAGCAGTGGCATCGAGCGTTGGCACTGCTCAGGGAGATGCGAGAGATCAAGCTGGATCAAGATGAGATAAGCTACAACGCTGGAATCAGCGCGTGCGAGAAAGGTGGGCAGTGGGAGCAGGCACTTTCGCTTCTTAGGGAGATGGGCACG
Source organism: Prorocentrum cordatum (assembly GCA_963575745.1). Classification (NCBI taxonomy): domain Eukaryota; class Dinophyceae; order Prorocentrales; family Prorocentraceae; genus Prorocentrum; species Prorocentrum cordatum. The sequence goes on along the minus strand of CAUYUJ010016394.1, from coordinate 558,550 downwards.
GCGAGTTTGAAGCCAGGCCGCATCAGCTGCAGTGCTGGAATCAGCGCGTGCCAGAAGGGTGGGCAGTGGCAACAGGCACTGCTGTTGCTCAGTGAGATGGGTGACGTGCGCTTGGAGCCAGATATTGTCAGCTACAGTAGTGGAGCCGGTGCATGCGAGAGCAGTGGGCAGGGGCAGCATGTGCTGTCGCTGCTCAGCAGCATGCACAGTTCTTTGTGGTCGAGGGGCTCGCTCTCCAGGAGTCGTGTGGTGTAGCAAAGCTGGGAAACTTGAGGTACTTGTGCCCCCCAGCTTTTACACGCGGATCACTTCACCGTCACCTTCTACGGCGTCGCCAACGATATGCTGTGCGACATGCACGAGGAGGAGGAGGAGGCGCTTGTGGGTACTCGTCATTGGTGTCCCAGGGGCCCCCAGGCGTCAGGGGCGCGATCGCAAACATGGATTAAGGGGGCGTGGATTAGCGACGGGTCCCGCTTCCGTGGGAAATCGCGGATTTCAGCCGCCGAACGAGGCGGCACCAGCCGCATTTTGGGGAGGGCACCTTACCGATCCATGGATTTGGCGACCGCGCGCCTAACCCATGGATCGCTAATCCATGTTTGCGCGCCCCCGAAAGAGGGACGTGCGGTCGGGCCGACACAAGAGGCCCCCTCTGGGCATCGGCCACGCCCGCGCCCAGCCCGTCGCGCACCCGGCTTCCGGCATGCCGCCACGAGCCGCCAGCCCCTCGCTCCCGACGCTGGCCGCCGCCGCTGCCGCCCTCGCGGCGCTCTGCGGCCTCGCCGGCCGCGCCCCCGCCTTCGCCGCGGCCCCGGCGCCCGCCTCCTCTGCAGCGCGGGGCCCCCGCGGCAGCGGGGCAGGAGACGCCAGGCGCAGATGCGCTCGGGGCGGCCGGGGCGCTCCTGGCGCCCGCGCTCTGCGGAGTCGCGCTGCTCGCGACCCGCCGGCCCGCGGGGGGTGCGCGGAGGGCCGGCAGCGACGAGGTCGCGCTGGTCGTCTCGCCCAAGGAGACCTACGAGGCCCTGGTGGACAAGGGCGTTGCCAACGCAAACATGCCGCTCGGAAAGCTGATGCACAGCTCGATCATGGGCGGCGCCCATGTCGGCATGGCCGGCCTGCTCTCTCTGACCGTGGCCGGGAACCTGGGCCCGTCGGCCACCCTTGGCGCCCAGAGTTCATCTTCGCGGCCCTGTTCTCAGTGAACCTGCTGTTGGTGCTGCAGTCGGGCTGTCAGCTGTTCACTGGCAACACTGCCACAGTGTCGTGTGCGTTCCTCGAGGGCAAGGTGAAGATCAAGGATATGCTAAGGAGCTTCGTCTACTCCTGGGTTGGCAACGTGATCGGTTGCGGAGCACTGGCTGTTGCGGCCTGGTACACCGGCCTCCTGGCCGGTGGCGCAGGCTCCATGGCTGTGACGACAGTGGCCAAGAAGTGCGGCGGCACGCTCGGACAGACAATCGTGAAGGCCGTCTTGTGCAACTGGCTGGTGTGCAAGGCCGTCTTCCTGTGCACCCAGGCGAAGGACCTCACGGGCAAGATGGTCGGAATTTGGTTCCCCATTTCCATGTTCGTGGGCATCGGTTTCGAGCACTCCGTCGCGAACATGTTCATCTTGCCGGCGGGCCTCCTCGCAGGCTCGCCACTGACATACATGCAGACCTTCATGCAGAACCTTCTCCCAGTCACGCTCGGAAATTGGGTGGCCGGGGCTTTCATCATCGCAGGCGGCTTCTTCTTCCAGTTCGGCAGCCGCAAGAAGTGAGGGTTCAGTCTGGACCAGGAAGTGTCAAATGCTTCCCCCCCTGACTGTCACAGTGCTGGCTGCTTCGATCTCTGCGTCCTCCTCCTCCTCCCTGCTGCCTGGTCCAGGAGAAGGCGCTACGGCCGCTTCAGCTTGGCATAGGCGGGGCGCTCAGGCTCCCTGTGGATCATAGCTTGAATTGTTTTTTCGATTGTGCACCGCGTGGCACCCCCCACTCCCCTTCTCGTCCTCCTCCTCGGTCCTCCTCGTCCTCCTCCGCCTCCTGCTGCTGCGCTCAGCCCTCAAGACATGAAGCCGTATCGTCCACACAAGGCAACGAGTATGCGGGCACAGAAAAAAAAGCGATCGCAAACATGGATTAAGGGGGCGTGGATTAGCGACGGGTCCCGTTTCCGTGGGAAATCGCGGATTTCAGCCGCCGAACGAGGCGGCACCAGCCGCATTTTGGGGAGGGCACCTTACCGATCCATGGATTTGGCGACCGCGCGCCTAACCCATGGATCGCTAATCCATGTTTGCGCGCCCCCGAAAGAGGGACATGCGGTCGGGCCGAAGTTTAAGATCGAGGTCGGCTCGGGGAAGGTACCCTCGTGTTCTTCGTGCTTGTCGTATGTTCTTGTGCATGCCGGGGAATGGCACCCTCGGTGATGTTATGGTTTGGAGTGTCTTGGCCAGCAAAGGGTCTCATGCTCTTGAGGAATGTTCTTACACCCTGGGTCTGGCTGTACAAGCACAGTCCAGACGCTGAAATATGTATTGCTTTGGGCTCAGGAGGGTCTCTGATTTCTGGGTCGCTCCTTAGATCTAGGTTGGAGGACCTATTCGTGGCTGAGGCTCGCAGTGGCCAGGAAAGCCCCTTCGTTCCTCACTTGGCGTTCTTCACGGTAGCACTATGACTGCACACGTACATGAATCCACGCTGGTTTCGAAAGTACGCATTGCGCGAACGGTCGTATCACGAGGCTGGTCTCGCAGACTGGGGGGCCGTATTCGTGTACGTGGTTTGGCGCGTACGTGCTTTGTGGGCTCCCTAAAAGAGTGTGGTGGGCCAGTGGGGGTTCAAGGATTTCGGACGTTTTCGTCAATTCTCGGCGGATTTCCGGCTTCAGGATGCGTTTCATCAGTTGCGCTTCGCCGAGGGTGGTCCTTGGGTCCCCAAATAGTGCCGAACAGCCGCCAGAGTCCCGAGTTAGAGCCCGGAAACCAAACATTCGGAGGAGGACCAGTGTGGTGACTTTCTCCGAAGACGTCTCGGGTGATTGGGGCCTCCGAGGTCCCGAAGCCGTGCGGTGACGGATCGCGCGGTGAGGTCCTTCGAGATTTTGAGGTCACCGCGCGGTCTGCCACCTCACGATTCCTGGACCCCCAAGTCGCCTGCGCCGTCGTCGAGATCTTTTCTCTGAGGGAAGGTCTGGTGAGCCTCGAGACGGCATAGTTGCTAAACCCTTGTGTTGCCGAGGATGTCGTGGTATTCCTTCCTGTCTCATTACATCGAGAAGAGCTTCGCTGCTCAGTTGCTGAAACGTGCGCCGCGCAGCCTGGTGCCCCACCATCCGCAGGCTGTGCTTGCGGATGTTGGTTGGTAAAGCAGTTGTTCTTCAGCAGCCCTGATTGCACAGGACGGCCTCCGGGGGACTTCACCGCCCTTTGGCAGCCTAGACAGCTTCCGAGCGGCCGTAGTGGATTTGTCGCGTGCCCCAAGCGTGCGCAGTACGGAACGAGACCGCTTCAGTACAGCTCCGACGGCCTCACGACAAGCCGAGCCGGAAGACCCCCCAAGACGACTCCAATGCCAAAGTCCATACGTGGCCATTTTTGCTTCAAGCTTACCAGAGGGCACAGGTAGTCGACTTCTCACCGCTGGCTTTGCAGGGACAGCTCGGAGCGAGCTGCGCGCGAGACGAACCACGGTGCAGCTTTCCCGTCAGGCGAGACGGCCAGAGTCTCAATCAGGCACCGGCTCCCTCGCGGCTTTTATCAAGGAATGTGGAAACACAAAACAGTGGAGACAGGCGCTGCATGTCTTCAGAAGCGCACCGCGGACACGCACACAGGCCGACACCATCCTCGCCAGCGTCGCTATCAGCGCGTGTGGGAAAGGGAAGCAGTGGCAGCAGGCGCTGCTGTTGCTCGTCGAGGTGGGCGAGGCGAGTTCCGAGCTGGACGCCGTAAGCTACAATGCTGGAATCACCGCGTGCGAGAAAGTTGGGCAGTGGCAGCAAGCATTGGCGCTGCTCGGCGAGATGCGTGGGGCGAGCGTCGACCCAACTGCCATCAGCTACGGTGCTGGAATCAGCGCGTGCGAGAAGGGCGGGAAGTGGCAACACGCGCTGACGCTACACGGCGGAATGAGGGACGCGAAGTTGGAGCCGAGCGTCATCTGCTTCAGCGCTGCAGTCAGTGCTTGCGAGAAGTGTGGGCAGTGGCGGCCAGCGCTGGCACTGCTCGATGAGCTGCGGGAGACGAGCCTACAGCTGGACGTGATCGTCTACAACGCGGGAGTCAGCGCCTGCGAGAAAGGTGGGCAGTGGCAGCGGGCATTGTCGCTGCTCCGGGACATGGGGCATGTTGACATCGAGCTGAACGTTATCAGCTACAGTTCTGGAATCAGTGCTTGCGAGAAGGACGGGCAGTGGCAGCAGGCAGTGCTGCTGCTGGTCGAGCTGCGGGAGCTGAGACTCGAGCCGAATACGATCACCTACAACGCAGGCATCAGCGCTTGCGAGAAAGGTTCGCAGTGGGAGCACGCGCTATCGCTTTTCCGGCACATGGTCGAAGCGGAGGTGGGGCCAGATACCATCAGCTTCAATGCCGGGATCAGCGCCTGCGAAAAGAGTGGTGAGTGGCAGCACGCCTTGTCGCTGCTCAGGGATATGCGAGATATGAAATCAGAGCCCGACGTCGTCAGCTACTGCGCTGGAACCAGTGCCTGTGAGAAGGGTGGGCAGTGGCAGCGATCTCTGTGGCTGCTCAGCGAAATGGAAGACCTGAAATTGGATCCAGGAATTGTTGGCTATTGTGCTGGAATCAGTGCATGCGGGACGGGTTTGGCGTGGCAGCAAGCCTTGTCGTTGTTCGGTGACATAAGGAGTGCCGCATTGGAGCCGAATACCATAAGCTATAACGCCGCGCTGAGCGCTTGCGAGAAAGGCCTTCAGTGGCAGCGCGCGCTGTCACTGCTCAGGGAACTGGGGAAGGCGAAGCTGGAGCTGTGCGTGATCAGCTTCAATGCTGGAATCAGTGCGTGCGAGAAAGGTGGTCAGTGGCAGAGGGCGCTGTCGTTGCTCAAAGAGCTACGTGGGGAGAGACTGGAGCCTAATACTGTCAGCTACAATGCTGGAATCAGTTCTTGCGAGAAGTGTGAGCAGTGGCATCGAGCGTTGGCACTGCTCAGGGAGATGCGAGAGATCAAACTGGATCAAGATGAGATAAGCTACAACGCTGGAATCAGCGCGTGCGAGAAAGGTGGGCAGTGGGAGCAGGCACTTTCGCTTCTTAGGGAGATGGGCACGGCGAGTTTGAAGCCAGGCCGCATCAGCTGCAGTGCTGGAATCAGCGCGTGCCAGAAGGGTGGGCAGTGGCAACGGGCTCTGTCTTTGCTCAGCGAGCTATGGCAGTTTCAGTTGGAGCCCAATCTGTTCTGCTACAACGCGGGAGTCAGCGCGTGCGAGAGGAGCAAACAGTGGCAGGCAGCGTTGTCGCTGCTGGGCGAAATTGGGAAGGTGAGACTGAAGCCAGACGTAATCAGCTACAGTGCTGGAATAAGCGCGTGCGAGAAAGGTGGGCGGTGGCAACTGGCTTTGTCGCTATCCTAACGACTTCGCCTTCTCTCGCTTGACACCCCTCTCGTGTGGATTATTCGTGGGCACCCGCGGGCTTTCTTGTGGTCTTCTGTTGCCATGGCTGGACTGGTTGGACAACGTTTGGGCTGTATGGGCCCACCTCGAAGCTTTGTTGGGGCCTCGTCCGGCCACCCTGCGCATCTCCGGGGCATCTTCGGAGCTATCTCTGGAGGCCGTCTTGCGGCCTCTGGAGGTCGTCTTGGGCCTTCTGAGGCGCATGTTTCAGGAGGGAAAGAAACACACAGACACAATTAATCTTCGATTTCCTGGAAAAAATGGGAAAATATGGGAAGTGGTGGGGAAGACAAAAACCCAGAAAATATGGGAAAATATGGGGAATCTTTTTATTTGTGTGTATTTATTTGTGTGTTCCAGGGCCCCTTCAATGTTGAAATTACTTGGAGTTTTGCTGGGCCATGTTTAGCGATCTTGGGGCCATCACTCGGGCCACCTTGGGCAGAAGGGTTGTCCTGGAGCCACATGGCGGGTTCTCGGGAATAGGACCGGCGATTTGCAACAACAATCGAAGAACTGCATTGCTCAGTTGTTGCTCTGCCCGAAAGATGCAACCTTGAATGCATATTAGGGCCTTATTGGGGCCGTATCGTTGCATGTTGCATAAGTTTTTGAATGTTTGGGGGCCTCCAGTACCAGACATGGATCTTGAAGTGTTTGTTCGACCTGCTGGGTGCCTCACGTCGTAGTTCACAGTTTCAAGTATATCTGGGGCCTCTAGGAAGCCGGCTATATTTTTTTGCTGGCCTCGAGGGTTGCATATCCTGATTTGGATTGAAGTTCCGGCGTTCCCTGGAGCTTTCTCGGGTCCCAGTCGGGGTCTTCTTGAATTGCTGTTAGGACTTTCTTGTCGCTTCTCGGGGCTCTACTGGAAGCGATGCCCATCATGGAGCACTCTCCTTTCGTCGCTGGGAGGCCTCCAGGGTGCAAGATGTCCTTGCAACTGCTTCTGGGGCGCTGGTGGCGCAAAGCTTGGATGTGCTCTACAAGGTCCATTCCGATCCGACCGATCGGGTTCAATATCGATTCTGGCTGGTCCGATCCGAATCGATTCCGATAATCCGACGATCCGATGCGGCCCGATGCTTGCATGGCTCTTTTGAGCACCCTGGCGCCGCCGATCCGATTCGGTTCTGGCTCCGTGCCGATACGGGCCGGTTCGACGCACATTCCGACCCGATCCGGCTTCCCGATTCGGTGTTGTGGCTCTTCCTGTTCTACCATCGGAAGGCCGGTGTCCGAGGGGCTGATGCGGCCTGGGAGCCGAGGCCACGCTCTGCTGCCAGGGGGCTTGCGAGCTCGGCGGCCGCGACGGCGATGCACAGAGGGCTTGGCCTTCGCGGGGTCGAGAAGCGGAAGTCGGCGGAAGGCTCATGAAGGATCAAGTGTGATAAGAAACTCATGAGTGATAGGGACATTCGGATCAAGTGTGATAAAACATTGTGATAACAAATTGTGATAACGAAAAATTCAAGTGTGATTGCAAACTCAAGTGTGATAAAACAACTCGGCTCAAGTGTGATACTCGGCTGACGTGTGACAACATCACACTTGAGCCGAGCATCGTTTCCACTGCAGCTCGTGACCGCACATGATTTTATCACACTTGAGCTGAGCTTGTTTCTCACACTTGAGCCGAGCAGTTTTTTATCACACTTGAGATGTTTGTTATCACACTTGAGTTTTTCTCACACTTGAGTGGAAGCCGGCGAAGTCAAAGCAGGGCTGGTTTCGCTGGCGGAAGCTCGGCAGAAGTCGGCCAAGGCATAAGTGCGCAGAGTATCCGGAGCCAGTCGGCTATGGTTTATGGCATCCTTGCTTCCTGGAGTGAGGTGCACCGTGCTTCAATGCTTGTGGGAGTCAGCACGTTAAAGACCTCAGTAGCGAACAACTTGCAGGAACCACGAGTACATTCCCACGCAGGGTGACCAACTTGCATGTCACAGCTGTTTGCACTTGTCCACCTGTTAAGATCATCTGATCTTCGCTGCCTGGTGACCCCACTAGCGGGCTGGCGGGTTTAGGGAGATGTTAATATCGAAGCTAACGCCGAATGAGATCAGCTGCAACGCTGTGATTAGTGCATGTGAGAAGGGTGTTCAGTGGCAGCGGGCGTTGGCGGTGCTCAGAGGGATGGGGGGAAGAAGCGTGACGCCAAGCAGAATCAGCTACAGTGCCTGTATCAGTGCATGCCACCAAGGTAGACAGTGGCAGCTGGCGCTGTCACTGCTCAGGGAAATGGGGGAAGCCAGAGTGGCGCCGTGCATTGTGACTTACAATGCTGTAATCAGCGCGTGCGAGAAGAGCTGGCAAAGCCAGCAGGCGCTGTCGCTTCTCAGTGAAATGAGTAGCGCGAAATGCGAAGCGAACGTTGTCAGTTGCACAATCGGAATCAACTCATGCGGGAAAGGTGGGCAGTGGCAAAGGGCACTGCTGTTGCTCAGCGAGATGGGTGACGTGCGCTTGGAGCCAGATATTGTCAGCTACAGTAGTGGAGTCGGCGCATGCGAGAACAGTGGGCAGGGGCAGCATGTGCTGTCGCTTCTCAGCAGCATGCACAGTTCTTTGTGGTCGAGGGGCTCGCTATCCAGGAGTCGTGTGGTGTAGAATGGCTGGGAAACTTGAGGTGCTTGTACTTCCCAGCCTTTACACGCGGATCACTACACCGTCACCTTCTACGGCGTCGCCAAGTATATGCTGCGCGCCATGCACGAGGAGGATGAGGAGGCGCTTGTGTGTACTCGTCATTGGTGCTTGTTGTTATTCTCACGAGTGGTCGCCATAGGCGATGCCCGTATCATTGCCTCCTGTTGGCCTGCCATCTATTTCTCCTCATCGTGAGCATGATCAGCATAATCGCCATCATCAGCACCGCATATCACTGCCGTCATCACTATTATCATATGTCTCATGTCCAGCTGCCTGCGGTAAGTCCCGCCACCGTATCAGCCCAGCATTATGGGTGGCGGTCGTTCGAAGGGGCACGGGAGGCCGTCATGTGTGACAGTTCGTGTCCCCAAGCTGGGGGACGCCGTGATTAGGATGATTAGGATGACGACGAGTAGGAGGAGGAGGAGGAGGAGGAGGAGAAGGAGGAGGAGGAGAAGGAGGAAGAGGAAGGCCGTTACATGTGACACGCTTCGCCTTCATTTCAGTCGGAGCTCACAAGGAGCCCATTTGGGCTGCCTTAAGGCCTCTTGTTGGGGCTCCGGCGGGGCAGTCTTGGGGGTCCTTTGGGGCTGTCTTGGGGACCTCTTTGGCCGACTTGGGGCTCTCCTGAGCCGTCTTGGGGCCCTCTTGGCCGTATGGGAGGTGTCTGTGGGCGGTCCAGGGGCCGTCTTGGCATCGCTTTGGGCAGTCGAACGGCCTTTTGAGGCCGTCTTGGATCTACATGCGGAGGCCATCCAGGGCTGTCTTGGAGGCCTCTTGGGCCATCATGGGGTTCTCTTTGTTGTCTTGGCGCCCTCTTTGTGGCCTCTGGGCGTCTTGGGTCCACGTTGGAGGCTTCTCGGGCCGCCCTGAGCTGATAGAAGCCCGAAACGGCGAGAACGCCAACACCTTGCAAACACCTCAGGTACATCAGTACATAATGTGGGCTTCTTCGGGCCCTGTTGGGGGTTGTCTTGTAGCCCTCTGAGACCAGCTTGGGGGTATCTTGGGCCGTCATGGGGCCATCTCGGGTCGATTTGGGGCCATCTTGGGTTTTCTATGGGCGTATGTGGGCCCCCTTGGCGACCTTGGT
>CAUYUJ010016394.1:536686-544186 GCA_963575745.1 Prorocentrum cordatum | reverse complement strand
GTACAGGTCTCGGGCGGGTACCTCTATGACGATGTGCTTCACCTATGGCGCAGGAAGCTTTGAAGCTGTAGTCGGGGTCCCCTGTCTTCTGCCACTGGGTGCCCGAGCGTAAGGCTTCACCTCAGTGCACTCTGCCGTCGTAGGATCGTCTTTGCTGGCGCAGTTGGTGTTGCACCTGTTGTTGTAGGCGACAGTGGTGACGATCATGATGTCTTTCGGTTTGGTTGGAACCCGTGTCTCACACGGTACCCCATTCGCGTGATGTCTTTGCTCTCAGTCTCGGTATGGCGTCTGCTGGTAGGTCTCCACAGATAGTGGGATGAACTCGTAGAGTAGCACTGGTGGTTCGCGAAGCTCGGCGTGTAGATCTTGAGATTCAGCCTGTAGATCTTGAGGTTCCGCCTGTGGAGCTTGAGGTTCAACCTATAGGTTTTGGTCCTGTTCACGGCGTACGCGCGCAGCCACCGTTGCGGCGGCGCGCTGAGGCCGGCCCCCCCCCCCCCCGTGGGTCCCAGCGCGCGGCGCGGGGGCCCGGGGCCAGAGGTGCCTTCCTCCTGCTTCTCCTCCTCCTCCTGCCTCCCCCCTCCCCCTCCCCCTCCTCCCCTCCTCCTCCTCCTCCTCCTCCTCCTCCTCCTCCTCCTCCTCCTCCTCCTCCTCCTCCTCCGCCTCCCCTCTTCTTCCCCCCCCTCCTCCTCCTCCTCCTCCCCCCTCCTCCTCCTCCTCCTCCTCCTCCTCCTCCTCCTCCTCCTCCTCCTTCCTCCTCCTCCTCCTCCTCCTCCTCCTCCTCCTCCCTCCTTCCTCCTCCCCTCCTCTCCTCCTCCTCCTCCTCCTCCTCCTCCTCCTCCTCCTCCTCCTCCTCCTCCTCCTCCTCGTCCTCCCCTCTTCCTCCCCCCCCCTCCTTCTCCTCCTCCTCCTCCTCCTCCTCCTCCTCCTCCTCTTCCCCTTGCCCGTCCCCCTTCCTCCCCCTCCCTGCAGCGCGCCGAGCCCCAGCGGTGCCCGAGCCCGCCGGCGACCCTGGAGCCAGCGGCGGCCGAGGCCGCTTCGGTTCCTGCGGCGGCGCTCCAGCGGAGGGTCGTCGTCGTCGTCGTCGTCGTCGTCCTCGTCCTCGGGGGAGGGGGAGGGGGAGGAGGGGAAGGAGGAGGCGGAGGAGGGTGAAGGGAGAAGGGGGAGGATGAGGAAGAGGAGGAGGAGGAGGCGGACGGGGAGGAGGAGGAGGAAAGAGGCGCAGGAGGATGAGGAGGGGGGAGGTGGAAGGAGGCGAGGGGAGGGGAGGGGCCTGCGGCAACGCCGCGCTTAGTGTGGAGCCTTCGCGAGTGTATCTCCATTTTGGCCCCACGGGGGCCATCTGGGATTCATGTACTTACACGCGCAATCAAAGCTTTCGAGGCTTCCTGAATGTTTGAGAACGGGATGGTCTGTGAGATCCTGCAAATGATTTTCGGACGGTCTGAGAGATTCGGTCGATGATTTTGAGGACGCAGCCGTTTCTGAGTGAAGCGCGCCTTCTTTGAACAAGCCCCGAAGCCTCAGGCGCACGGATCCCCGCTGAACATTGCGAAATTCCTGGCATCACCCGCAGCCGCTTTTGCCCAAGCCGCCCTGGTCCGGGTCGGACGAAAGGGGGGATAGGGAAAGGCGGGGTCACGAAACCTGCTGCGTGCAGCTCGCTTCGGTCCCGCCGATGGGGCCCGTTCCTCGAGGCAGGGGCCGCCTCCGCCGCTGGGGGGCGCCGGGGAAATCAGCTGCGTGGGCTGATTCGCCAACCCTCCCTTCACCACCTCCCCCGCCTTCGTCAAGGGCGCCCTCGAGGGCGCGAAGTTATTCGCGCTTCTCGCTTGGCGCTTCGGCTCCGATGCCGCATCCGCCTCGTCTCCCCTGGGGCGGCGCGAGAGCTAGGCGCATTTGCTTCGTCCGGCCCGACGGGTGCCCCTGCGCCGGGCATGCCGCCGCCACGGCGGCGGGCGAAGGAGCCGCGCCAGCGCCCGGACGAGGCCGACGAGAGCCCGCAGCGGCGGGAGCAGGCCGAGGCCCCGCGCCGTGGCCAGAGCGGCGGCCAGGCCTGGAGCGCGGGCGGCCCTGCAGCCTCGTGGTGGCACGACGGCGCGCCCGGGGGGGGGGGCGGACGGGGGGGGGGGGGATGGGGAGAAGGGGGGGTTACGAAATCTGCTGCATGCAGCTGGTTTCGGCCCCACCGAGGGGCCCATTCCTCGATACATCGCCGCCTCTGGCGCCGGGAGGCGCTGGGAGAATCAGCTACGTGAGCTGATTCTCAAACCTCCCTTTTGCTATCCCCCCCTTTTGCCCGGCCCGAGCCTGGGGGGGGGGGGGGCGGCGGGTTCTGACACCGCTTGGGACGATCGAAAGGGGTACGGTCGGACCGAGGCCTGGGATCGAGGTCGGTGCGGGGACGGTGCCCTGCTGTTCTTCGTGCTTGTCGCATGTTCTTGTGCATCCCGGGGAGGGTGCCCTTGGATGTTTTGTGTTTTTTGGCCGGCGGAGGGTCTCGTGTCCTTGAATGATGTTATTCTAGCCTTGGTCCAGCTGTACGGAAAGAATGGGCTAGTGAGGACTCGTTGTCGATGTCGCCGCGGACGCTGTCCACAGCAGACAAAAAAGCCGCCTGCCAAACAGCGGCCGCCATCGGTTTTGGGCAACATCTGTGGCTGGGAATTGTACACATTTTTTCCCTATTTCGGGCGTCCAAATTCCAAATCCGCGTGATAACGTTCAGCCTTGGGCGAGCGCGGCTCTCCGATACTGCCGACCGTCGACCGTTCGATCTCTACGGGGGGTGGGGGCGCCTCAGAGTCGGGGAGTGCTCACGGCTAGCGGAGCGGTGGCTGGGCCCTGGAGCGCCTGGGGGGGCGCTGGGTTCTGACACCGCGTGTAACCCAGGTCACCCGCGGTGGCGCGAAGATGGCCGTGCTTCGCGCGTCGCGGCCCGGGCCAGAGTGGCCGCCTTTCCCCAAGGGGGCGGCGCGAGGGCGCGAGGGCGCGGAGATAATTGCGCGTCGCGCATCGCGGGGCGCGCTGCGCAACCTTGAGCGGCCCAGGTGACGTTGAAGCTTGAGCGAGCGCGGCTCTCCGATAGCCGCCGACAGCGCCGACCGGCGACCGTGCCGCCGACCGTTCGAGCTCTGCCGCGGGGGGGGGGAGCGGGGCGGCCTGAGAGCCGTGGAGGGTCCGCGGCCACAGGGAGCGGGCCGTGGCCGCCTCGGGCCGTGTGGGCAGACCTCCTGGGGATCGCCGTCCTCCTGGGCCGCCTCGGACCCTCGGCACCATCGTGCGCCGTCCACACGACGAGGGCGACGACGCCGACGCCGACCGCGCCGACGACGTCGTCGGCGACGGTCCGCGCCGACGACGTCGAGGACGACGACGTCGGTGGCCATGCGCGGCCTCTGCAGCGCCGCCGACGTCGCGATGCGCGGCGATGCGCGGTCCCTGGGGCGCGGGGGTGGGGGGAGGTTGTGTGTGTGTGTGTGTGTGTGTGTGCGTGTGTGCGTGCGCGTGTGTGTGTGTGTGTGTGTGTGTGTGTGTGTGTGTGTGTGTGTGTGTGTGTGTGTGCGTGTGTGTGCGTGTGTGTGTGTTTGTGTGTGCGCGCGCGCGTGTGTGTGTGTGTGTGTCTGTGTGTGTGTGTGCGAGTGTGTGTGTGTGTGTGTGTGTGCGCGAGTGTGTGTGTGTGTGTGTTTGCGTGTTGGTGTGTGTGTGTGTGTGGAGGGTGGTGGTCCACCACCCATCGTTGGCGTCCCAGTGTTCGACGTTTCGTTCACAGTGCTTTCGATTACGCTCGATCGCAATTAGCACTTCCATCTGCTGCCCGCGCTTGAGGATCCTCTGCGCCGCCGGCTTAAGATGTGAACGGTGGGGTGGTCATCTCGGCAGTGGAGCATGGTCACTTGTGTGTCTCCGCGCTCCCCGAGGTCTGGGGAATCCTGGGTCCGCCCTGGGCCCAGGGCACCATCGTCGCAGACCTGATCGTCGGAGGGGCCCTTGGTCGAAGAAGGAGAAAGCGCATAGACATGATTTCTCTGAGCTCCGCGCGGATATCTTGGATCTGCGCTGGGCCCCCCTGGCGGCGCCTCCAGCGCCGATCCACGAAATCCACGCGGACCTCCGACTACATTTCTATTTGCACAGCTGCTTGCCCCTATTTGGACAAGTGTGCCTCCACATCCCCGCCGAGGAGGGTGGGCGGGGCGTCACCGGGAGAGGCTGGTCGTGGAGGGCTCGATGGTTTCTGCTGTCCCATCGGCTCGCGCTGGAGCTCCCACGGGCTTTTCTCTGGGCATCTCTGGATGTACCTGGACGCATCTGGGTCGGTACAGTGGAGGCCCCTGCCAAGAAACACCCTGCTTTCCTCAGGATGCCTAGGGTTTCTTTGGTTTTGATGGTTTTGCTGTGGCAAGCGTGACGTTCTCACATCAAAAATCAACGGACGTCCTGGGGTCTCAGGGTTGGGTTTCTTGTGGAAGGTTTCTTGTGGACTGGCCGCTACTGTACAAGATCACGTCGGCCGACCTCGGGCTACCTAGATTTTCTCCCACTGGCCGATGGGAGCAGAGTCGTCACGCCCTTGGGGACAACAGGAGGGAGGGAGCCTCCTAGAAAGGGTCGGCCCATTCGGAAGCTGCACACCTGCGCCTGTTCAGGGGTGGGGGGGGGCCCTGCTGAAAGGTCGCATCCATGTCCCCCGCCCCCCATCGCCCCGCTCCGAGACCCAAATCCGCTCAAGGCAGGCCCCCCGGACCCCTCTTCCATGGGGCCCCACCCCGAGTCCGGCATTTCGAGCCGCGCCCAGTCGTGGCCGCGAGGGGCCCGTAGGAGGATTACGAAGCGCGAGGCACGTCAGAGCCCAGCCCCCCCCCTGCGCGCCTCCAGACCTTGGAGCTAGGGTTCTCGTGGGCGTGAAGCTCTAGGTAGACTCTGGGCCTCCCAGACGGGGTACAAGATTCGAAGAAGGGGAAAAAACCATAAACATAAAATGTTGGCGCTCCGCGCGGATTTCCCGGATCAGTGCTGGGAGCCCCCTGGCGGCGCTTCCGGCGCCGCCCCTGGTGCGCTCCGCGCGCCAGTGAGGGGGGGCACAGCGCGGATCCAAGAAATCCGCGCGGAGCGCCACAGTTTGTGTTTATGTGTGTTTTCCTTCTTCTTTTAAAGATGGGGTCGGAGGGTCGCGCCGCATCGCCGATGCATCGACGACGCGGCGCGATGTGGGGCCCCAGTTTCTCCACGCCGACGTCGCCGATGCCTTGCCGACGTCGCCGATGCGTCGGCGATGCGTCGCGATCCCCCGACCCCGTCTACCTCGGACCCCGTGTGGGAGGCCTCCCGAGAAGCAGGTCCACGTTCACAGCCTCGGGGCCTGGGCTCCGCTGCCGCGGCCCCGCAGATGCGGGGCGGCTCTGCTCGCGCACGCCCCGCGCGGGGCGCGTCCTCTGGGCCGCGCATCCGTGGGATCGCGTCTCGGTGCCCAGACCGCGAAGGCGCGGATGTAGACATTACACCAGAGGAACGCCCCAATCAGTGGATGTGGTGAGATCAATGGTGAGATCGATCGATGGTGATAGGTGAGGTCGATTGAGTGAGATGGATCGTGAAAACGATTATCAGATCGATGGTGAGCTCGATCGTGGGAACCCAAGAACCAGAAATCGGGAACCCGGGAACCCAGCCGGCTACCGAAATCGGCTTGGGACTTTCGCATAATCTTTCATTATCAGCTAATCAGGACCATTTTAATGCAGGCACTGATTGGGGAATTGAGGCGTTCCAGAATGGACATCGCCTTCGAGAATCAGCCCCGCGACTCATGCCTGAACCCCCCAACCCCCTGGCCGGATTTCCTTTCTTCTTTCCGCAGGGGGTCAACCTTCGCGGCGACCCGTTAAACCCGGGCCCCTTGGCGGCGCATGGAATTCTTTCCTTCTTCCGCGCGCGAGTTGCAATTGGAACCCCTGAACCTCTCCGACTACCGTACAATTAGTACTTGAGTACGACTGGTACTATCATGTACTAGCGCGCAGTTGCTCCTAGAGAGCACATTGTCCTGCCGTGCAAGGATTAGAGTGCAATTGGTATCATATTACAACTGGTAGAAGTGTGCGCCCTAGTACAACTCCCTAGTACAATCCCCTAGTACTAGTACAACTCCCTAGTACAACTCCCTGGTACAATTCTCTAGCACTAATAATACCAGTACAACTCTTTGATGCAATTCCTGAGTGTTAGTTCAACTCGCTAGTTCAAGTCCCTAGTGTAACTCCCAGGTACAACTCCCTAGTAAAAATACAACTGATAGTACAACTCCGTAGTGCTACCTAGTGACAGAATGTAATAGCGCAACTCCTTAGTGCATCTCCCTAGTACAATTCCCCAGTGCAACTCCCTAGTGCAATTCCATTGGTGCAACTCCCCGTGCAACTCCCTAGTACTAGTCCAACTCCCTAGTACAACTCCCAGTAGGACTCCCTGGTACAACTCCTTATTACTAGCACAACTCCCTAGTGCAACCACTATTAGAGTGTTGCTGCATTGCACTTACAATCTGGGCTCTAACGCTTTTCCTCTTCTACTTGCGCTAGGGGGGGTGGGACCCCTCGCGCGGGCACCCCCGCGGCTGAGAATCTATCCCTCTTCCGGAATGTGAGGCGGGGGTAACCCCCGTGCTCGAACCCCTCGCCAGGGAATTGTTTACCTAACAGCGAGGACTGATAGGTTTCTAGTAAGTTCAAAAGAGAGCATCATGATGCCCCAGGGGGGTCTGGGCGCGATCCGGGGGAGGGTGCAGGGATTTTTTTTAGTTAACAGTGGCACACTTCGTGGTCTTCGAGGTCCCAGAACTCCATTCCCAGGCCACATTCTGAATGCCCAGAGCCAACTGTAGGCCACTTCGTGGTCTTCGAGTTCCCAGAACTCCATTCCTGGGCATTATTTTGAATGCCCAGAGCCAACTGTAGGCCACTTCGTGCTCTTCGAGTTCCCAGAACTCCATTCCCGGGCCACATTTTGAATGCCCGGAACCAACTGTAGGCCACTTCGTGGTCTTCGAGTTCCCAGAACTCCATTCTTGGGCATGATTTTGAATGCCCGGAGCCAACTGTAGGCCACTTCGTGTTCTTCGAGTTCCCAGAACTCCATTCCCGGGCCACATTTTGAACGCAGAGGCAGGCTGAGGCTGAGGCTGAGGCAGGCTGAGGCTGAGGCAGGCTGAGGCTGAGGCCGAGGCTGAAGGCAGACTGAGGCTGAGGCTGAAGCAGGCTGAGGCTGAGGCTGAGGCAGGCTGAGGCTGAGGCTGAGGCAGGCTGATGCTGAGGCAGGCTGAGGCTGAGGCTGAGGCTGATGCAGGCTGAGGCTGAGGCAGGCTGAGGCTGAGGCCGAGGCTGAAGGCAGACTGAGGCTGAGGCTGAAGCAGGCTGAGGCTGAGGCAGGCAGGCTGAGGCTGAGGCTGAGGCTGAGGCAGGCAGATGCTGAGGCAGGCTGAGGCTGAGGCTGAGGCTG
>CAUYUJ010016394.1:489186-531686 GCA_963575745.1 Prorocentrum cordatum | reverse complement strand
CGGACACCTAGGCGCGGTCCCGTGTGTGCGCGCTCCGCGCGGCGCACCCCGCGCAGCGTCACCGCGTGTCCATAGCCGAGGAGTCTGGACCACGAGGCCGCCGACGCGGCCTATGCAACGCCAGGATGCCGTCGTCCTCGTGGCCCTCGTCGTCCTCGCCGTCGCCCTCGTCGTCGTCGCCGTTGTCGTCGTCGTCGTCGTCGTCGTCGTCGTCGTCGTCGTCGTCGTCCTCTTCGTCCTCGTCGTCGCCCTCGTCGTTCTCGTCGACCTCGTCGTTGTCCTCGTCGTCGCCCTTGTCGTCCTCGCCGTCGTCGTCGTCGTCGTCGTCCTCGCCGTCGTCGTCGTGGTCGTCGTCGTCCTCCTCCTCCTCCTCGTCGTCCTCGTCGTCACCCTCGTCGTTCTCGTCGTCCTCGTCGTCGTCCTCGTCGTCGCCCTTGTCGTCCTCGCCGTCGTCGTCGTCGTCGTCGTCGTCGCCGATCTGGCCAGTGCAACGCCGGGATATCCGTTCAAGCCGCTTCGCGTTCGCCGCCCGCCCTCTCTGGCCAGAGTGGCCTTTGGTGCACGGCTCTCGCTGGGCGCCGGGGGGACACTCGATCGGCAGGTGGGCTCTGGGTGGGGAGAGGGGGCACGGCGGACCCGGCCCCCGCGCAGGCATCCACGTTTTGGGCCCGAACGTGGTCCGCGCATCATCCAATCCAGGCCCAGGTCGGGGCCGTTTCGGTGCCCGTCCTGGGGCACAGGTCGGGCTCCTTCACTGGCCTTGCTCCCGGCTGCTCATGGCTCGGTGTCGTTCCTTGGTTGCCAGCGGTTTCTTAACAAGGCCATGCTCTCGACTGTTCACGGCTCGGTCTTGTGATGTCGTGTGTCCTTCTTGCTTCGCTGGCCCTGCCAGTTCCCGATGCTCCCCTGCTCCGTCTTGCATGTTTGCCAGCCGTTTTCTCGTTTATTCGTAAGAGTAACCCTTCGGGGGAATGACCTTTTGGGCGGGTCCACAGTGGTCCTCGCAGCACTGGTTTGCGTGCTTGGATTTGCTCCTCCCCCCCCCCCCGCGGTCCCCCCCCCTATTGCCGCGCACCAGAGGTCAATCTTGCCTAGGGTCACTCTTGCGTGTAGCTGACTTCCTTCGCTGATTCTTTCTGGCTCGGTCCTGCGCTTGCTTGCAATCTCCTTTGCCAGCCCCATTCTCAGCTCGGACCTGAGTGCTGCCGTCAATGTTGTGGCCGGTTGTTTCAGGCTCGGTCTGACGCTTTGGGTGCAGTATAGTCTCCTTTCTAAAAAGAGAATAGACTATACCCCCCCCCTGGAGTTATCGCCCCCCCTTTCGGATATGTAAATGATTTATGATTCTGACCACATGTCCATCTTAAATATGAAATCACAGTGTCCCAGGCCAACCAGTATCCCCCCCTGAGGTTCCTTTGTAAAGACCACTATGCGGTGACATTTTTGGTTCTAACATAGCACTTGTTCACGAATCCCTTGCAAAACATGGGACAAAGTACACACGCGCGCGTCGTCGCGCGCGCATGCCGAAATCCTTCAAAAACCTTCGGTGCCGGAAGGATTTCGCAATCGAGTTTCCAAAAAACATACAAAAACACAGGGTTTCGCAACACTGATTTGCTAAAAAAGCTTCCGCGCGAGCTCTTGCGAAATCTTAAGAAAACCATAGGTTTTTCAAGATTTTCACAACATGTTATTTAATCGCTTCGCTCATTCCGCCGGCCCATACAGTCTCATGTCTGCCGTTTGCCCGAGGGCCTGGTGTCAATGCGGCGCTTTGGGGGTTCCTGGGGCCGCTTGGGGGACTCCTGGGGCGCTCGGGGGGGCATTTGGGGGGCCTCCTGGGGCCGCTTGGGGGACTCTTGGGGGCCTCCTGAGGGCCTCGTGGGGGCCTCTTGGGGCCTCTTAGGGGCCTCTTGGGGCCTCGTAGGGGCTTCTTAGGGCCGAGGGCTCGAAATGTTGTTTCGTGTTCCCTCTCTGGGGCCCCTTTGGGGGCGTTCTTGGGGCCCTCTTGGACCGTCTTGGAGGCTTCTTGGGCCGTCTTCGAGCCCTCTTGGGCCATCTTGGGGCCCTCTTGGGGGCCTCTTGGGCCCTCTTGGGGCGATCTTGGGGGCCTCTTGGGCCGTCTTGGGGCGTCGGGAAGCCGAAAAGGTGGAAGCTCCAAAATCTTTCAAAAACCTAAGGAAAAGCAATGAATTTTGCCTCCAGGGGCCCTCTTGGGAGTGCTCTTGGAGGCCTCTTGGGGCGTCTGGGGGCTATCTTGGGCGTCTTGGAGCGATCTTGTGGCATGTCGGACCCCTCGTGTACCATCTTGGGGCCTCTTGGGGGCCTCTTGGCCTTTCTTGGGGCTCTCGGGGACGTCTCGGAGCCCTGTTGGTGCGCTCATGGAGCGCTCTGGTGGCTTCGCCCGGGGATCAGCCGGGAGTCGCCCGGGGTACTTTTCGTCCGGGGACCCCCAGGGGCCGCCCCGCGCGCGCGAACTAGAGATTTGTTAACCAGTTACCGGAGATCTTAGCACGCCTCTGGCCCGTTGGGCCGGCGAATTAAACGGGCTTCGCGCGCGCATGTCGAAATCTGTCGAACGCCCTTGCGCGTGTGCCGTCGCGAGAATCCTTTTTGCAAAAAACGGCACGAAGTGCAGACGCGCGCGTCGTCGCGCGCGCATGCCGAAATCCTTCAAAACCCATCGGTTTCGGAAGGATTTTAAAATCGTGTGTCCAAAATACCTACATAAACCGAAGGTTTCGCAACACGGATTTTCAACAAAAGCGTGCGCGCGCGCTCTTGCGTCGTCGTCGTCGTCGTCGTCGCCGTCCTCCCTCCTCCCGCGTCGTCGTCGTCGTCGTCGCTTACGTCGTCCTCTGTCTTTCCTCGTGTTCGTCGTCGTCGTCCTCGTTGGCGTCGTGGTCGTTTCCGTCGTCGTTGTCGCCGTGGTCGTCCTTCCTCCTCCTCCCTCGTCATCGTCGTCGTCGTCCGTCGTCGGCGTCTCGTCGTCGTCCCTCCTATTTCGTCGTCGTCGTTGTCGGCGTCGTCGTCGTCGTCATTGTCGTCGTCGTCGTCGTCTTCCTTCCTCCCTCGTCGTTGTCGTTGTCGGCGTCGCCGTCCTTCCTCCTTCTTCGTCGTTCGCGTCGTCGCCGTCCTCCCTCCTCCCTCGTCGTTGTCGTCGTTGTCGTCGTTGTCGCCGTGGTCGTCCTTCCTCCTCCTCCCGCTTCATCGTCTTCGTTGGCGACGTCGTTGTCGTCGTCGTCGTTGTCTTCGTCGTCGTTGTCGGCGTCGTCGTCGTCGGCGTTGTCGTCGTTGTGATCGTCGTCGTCGTCGTCGGCGTCGTCGTCGTCGTCGGTGTCGTCGTCGTCGTGGTCGCTGTCGTCGTCGAAGTCGTTGGAGACGTCGTCGGTGTCGTCGTCGTCGGTGTCGGCGGCGCCGTCGTCGTCGTTGTCGCTGTCGTCGTCGGCGTCGGTGTCGAGGCCAAGTGCCATCTGGTACCTACCGTCACGGTCTTGTCTTAAGAGGTCTTGCGACCAAGATGCGGGTGGGAGGGTGGGATGTTTGCACGAGCAGTGGAGAGGACAGCTTCAAGACGGTCAAAGTGAGTTGCACCCTTTAATGTATGCCGCATAAGTTGTTTTTTCCTTCCACCCCATCACTACACCCCATGGGTTCCACTCGATACAGTGTACTCCACGGTTGCATGTCATGTTTCTGTTGTCCCCCGATAAGTTGCGCCCTGTAGCGTCTAAGTATGCTCTTGGAACTCACGCGCCAGTGCCACTAGAAATAAGCATGCGAGTCTTCCTAATCACGGCGCATCCTGGGCCATGTCAGTGATCGGTTGGGCGATGGCTTCGACGCGCGCGTGCGCGAACGACTGTGCGCAATGTTGTAACCCTCTTGGGCACTCTTGGGGCCATCGCGAGGTTCTCTTAGGTCTTTTTCGATTCCTGCGACGCTCTTAGGTCTTTATTCGGGTCGTCTTCTGATACCATGTGGGGCCTCTTCGGTGTCTTCGTGGGGCTGTTGGGGGCCTGTAAGGAGGCCGTCGGGCCTTCACAGGGCTCTCCTGAGGCGTTCTTGGGGCCAATGGGGGTGCTGTTGAGCCACTCCTGGGCCCCAGTTCGGCTTCCTTGGGATCCTCGTGGGGCACCGTGTCGTCTGTAGGCATCCGGGGCCCATCTGAAGGAGTGAAGGCGAGAACGTTTGAAATATTGAAATTGCGGAATAGAAGTTGTTCAAGTGGTTTTGCATCTCGGGGTGTCAATTGAGAGTTTCTGGGGCAATCGTGGAGGCAACCCTGGGCACTCTTGGGGGCCATCTTGGGCTATATTGCGCCACACTAGAGCCATCTTGAGCCACGGGATCGAAGGTCTGGTGGAGCCCTCTTGGGGCCTCGTCGGGTCCGGGAGGTGCGTTGGGGAGTTCCTTGCCCTCCTTCGAACAGGGCTTTGGACTCCCACAGCGGGAGAGCAGGGGAAGGGAGACGGCCAGAATTATACTACGCCTTGCCACCCCAAGCAAGCGGGTGCTGGTGGATTCCATGGCGATAATTCCTATGGCGTGCGAGCGGTCGTGGTGGTTTGCGCATGTTTTCCTTCTTCCTTCAAGGAGCAGCGCAGCGCGGTGAATCACGTTTTCGCGGTGGCAGTATACTTCTAGGGCGCCGCGAAAGACGGGGACCAGAGGAGGAGGAGGAGGAGGAGGAGGAAGAGAAAGAGAACGTGACAGAGAAAGAGAAAGAGAAACAAACATATGGGGAAGAGGGACGACATACGATGGGAAGGGGTGGTGATGGGAGGAGCGTGGGAGGAGCGTAGGAGAAGAGTTGAGGAGAAGGAACGAGGGAGGAGGATGAGGAGAACGATGAAGAGGGAGAGGGGGGGAGGTCAGTCTCCCTCTGGGCGTTACTCCTCATCTTCTTCTTTCTCTTCGCCCCATTCCTCCCATCCTCTTTTCAGTTCCGTGGAGGCGGAGGAGGGGGATGGAGATTGGGGGAGAGGTGAGGGGTGGGCAGAGATGGAGGTGGGCAGACCAGGCCCTCCCCCCCCGATGGCCCCCGCCTTCCGTGCGTAGCCCTAACCATCGGCACCTTCGACCCCATACACGAGAACCACATCGCCGTCGCGAGGTTCGCCGTGGGCTGCGGGCATGCCGGGCGCGTGTACTTCGTCGTGAACGGCGACAACCCGCTGAAGCCTGGAGCCACAGACTGGGCCGTGAGGCAGCGGCTCGTGGAGGAGCGGCTGCGCGCGGAGAAGGACGCCGAGGAACAAACGGTGTGAGGGGGGTCGGCCTGCACAGAGCTCCCTTCTGGTCCACGCTCAAGGAGCATTCGCCGTCGCACCGTCGACTCCGCTTGGCGATTGCGGTCTGTCCATCTATCCACATGCGTGCCCCCCCCCCACCGTCGCCATGGCACCGATGCGTCTGCACATCTCCTTTCCATCTATCTGCCCCACCCCCCGTGCGTGGGGACGGACGTCGAGGAGCAAAGGATGACATTACCAAGAAACCTTCGGAGGCCCGCGCTGATTTCTTGGATCGGCTCGACTGCTTCTTCTCCACGGCCACACTCTTCCTCATGACCTTGAGTGCGGAAGGTGTGCCGCCACCGCCGCCCGCGAGCCCGCGGTCTTGATGATGTTAGAGAAACAACATCGACATACAGCACACCAATCTGAAATCTGAAGACGGATTTTCATGGGCTCCAGATTTCGCTCAAGAAAACCAAAGATTTGGACTGTACCCTGGGCGTCTGATTGCAGGCCCATAGTGGGCCCTTGGATTGGTTTCGTGGAATGTAAGTAATAAAACGCTTGCAGTGAAGTCCATTGTCTGAGCCTGAAATCTTCCTGACCCTCAGCAGGGGTGTAAGCATGATTTCTCAGAGGTCCTCGCTGATTTCGCGGATCGGCGCTGGGCCCTGCCTCCCTTCCCGGCGCCCGCGCGCGGGGCGGCACCGGAGACGGCCGCCAGGGGTTCCCCAGCGCCGACCCGCGGAGTCCGCGCGGAACGCCGACATTTTGCGTTGATTGTTTGTTGGTGGAGCAGGAGGAGGAGGAGGAGGAGGAGGAGGAGGAGGAGGAGGAGGAGGAGGAGGAGGAGGAGGAGGGGGAGGAGGAGGGGGAGGAGGGGGGGGGAGGAGGAGGAGGAGGAGGAGGAGGAGGAGGAGGAGGAGGGAGGAGGGAGGAGAGGAGGAGGAGGAGGAGGAGGAGGAGGAGGTGGAAGGAGCGGGGGGCGGCCCCCGCCGCCCGTCGCGTGCCGCCAGGGAGGAGGGCAGCGAGACCAAGACTGAACGCGGAAACGTGGGTGACGATCTTGGTCGCAGTTCATCTCGGTCGTCGTCAATTCGTCACGCATGGCGAAGTTTTGGTCTATGCATGTGCTTGGTCCCAGAGGACGGCCGCCTGTCGTGCTGGGACCTCTCGCCCGCGGAGCGCGAGAGGATGAGCTGGGCGGGCCGCGAGAAGATCTGCGGGCGCCTGGCCGCCGACGTCGGCAGAGAGCTGGGGCTGCCGGCCCGCCACGTGCGCGTGGTGCTCAGGGCGTCTCGCACACGCCCTCCTCCTCCGCCTCCTCCTCCTCCTCTTCCTCCTCCTTCTCCGCCCTCCCCCCTCCTCCTCCTCCTCCTCCTCCTCCTCGCGCACGCGCTCCCAGCTCTCTTGCATGTCGATGGTGGCGTCTCTGGCCCCTGCTGGTGGGGTGGAGCCTACGCAATGATATGGTGCACACGCGGAGCGCCCGTGCCCGCGAGGCTCGTCTTCTTCGAGCCGTGCGACTTAAATACGTTCGCCCTCGCCCCTTTCAACGTCGGTATGTCGAGGTCTCTGAGCCCCTTGTTCATAATGCACGTGCCATGGTTCACGGACTTCATCTGCATGCTGAACTTCAGCGAAGAAATGGCTTTCGGTCCCATTTGCTACGTGACGCGGTTGCTGCGGCTGGCCCGACGCTATCCCCCGAGGAGCGGAAGAAGATGCTGAAGGATAACTCCATTTCTGGCCGAGCTAAACATCGCGTCCCTCTTCTTGCTGCTGATGCTTCTCTTCCGCCTCCTCGCGAGGCGCTGCATCCTGAAGTCGCTGCTGATGCATCTCAGCCTGTGGTGCGAACCCCTCTGGTTCTGCATGATCTTCTCCTTCATCGTCGAACGCTGTTACTCCACGATCATCTTCCTCATCGCGGTGGGCTCTCGGCGGATGTCGCGAATTTGTGCGAGCTGGTGCAGACGATGATCAAGGCTGTGGGCGTGCTGGCGCAGCTCTTGCCGCACTACTACCCGCCGATGTTGTCCCCGTATTTGCCCTCCGTTGTGGGGTTCTGCGAGGGCGCCGACCTTGCGAAGGTGGCGACTTTTATTGCTCAACTGCCTGGCCAGCATTTGTCTGATGATGTGAATGGTGCTTTGCATGGTTCGGGTATTCCACAGTGCGCTGCCGATCGAGGTGGCGATGCATGTTTGCCTGTGTGCGCCGACCCCTTCGACTGGAACATCGATAATGAGTTCGAGCTTCGGAGGTTCGAAGACGCGGCTCTCCGAGATTCGGATGCTGATGCTCATGCAAGCGAATTTGACGTTCACGATGACGGATTTCCTGCAGTTTCTCTTCCGCCACATGTTTTTGGTGGAGCTGCCGTTCCTCATGGAGTTCGTTCTGGTGGTGCGCGCGATGCGGATGGTGACGCTGCTCTCGACCTCCGTGGTGATAACTCTTCTCCTGCCGAGGCCGCTGACGCTGACCTGGCCGAGGCATCTGATGAAGCAGTTCTGCGTGAGCACGTTCGCGCAGGTGCAGCCGCTGCTGCTGATGGCGTTCATACTATTCTTCCTGGGGCTATCGATCCACACGGTGATGGAGATGCTCAGCTCGTTCTTCGGCTGGGTCTTCCGGGAGATGCGGCTGCGGTTCTTCGTGTCGGTGTTGGCGGCGCCGCCGACGCTGTTGCCTGCATGGGACAGGCGCCCGCTGCTTCTGGGCGCGGCTCGCTGCCTCTGCATGATGATGGTTCTTGCTCTGGCGCCCCTGGCGCTGCCTCGGCGTCCTCCGCCGATTCGTCGACTTTGAGTTGAACGATGGCTATGCCGAAGCCGTTCTGCGTGAGCATGTTTGCGCTGAGGCGCCCGCTGCTGCTGGTGGCGTTTCTCTTCACCTTCCTGGTGGTCGTGCGGCTGCTGGTTCCGAGGTATTCGACTTCCACTGCCTGAAGATCTTCGATGTCGGTCCGCGGATTGCGACGAAAGTGGCATGCAGGTACTTTCCTGATTGCCGCTCTGGTGCGGGCTGCAGGTACTCCCATCTCGAATCGATCACCGAGGCTGCGGTTGCTGTGGAACACGTTCGCCTTTCTCGGCTATGTCCTGATATTGCTTCGGCGACGCACCTGGCTACTTCTCTATGGCGTGAGCGTGCTGCCGGTCGGAGTGCTCTCGAGATTCATGTGCTGTCTCGGGGAGCCGTTGACCCTGCACCTGGTGCTCCTCTCCCTCCTGAGCGTCTTCCCGAGCTAGTTGGTGATAGTAAAGTTGACGGTTACGATTTGGACTGGGCTTGCCTCGACCAAGACCGTGCAGCTATACACGAACAGGCTGACGACCTCGACCATATTGAGCAACATCCTGATACGCTATTCTGTTGGTGCGACGCTTCTGAGGACGACGCTGCCGCTTTTCAACAAGCTCGGCGCGATCGAGTGCGCGAGGCTCTGGGTGATTGGCCATGGCTTGCTGCACGTCTTCCTGATACGCTCCTACCTGAGGGGCGTCACCAGGACGAGCTCCTGCCCGACGTCGAAGATCACATGTGGGTGTCTGCTGGCCAGGGCCTCGTCCGTTGCATTCCTCTGCGATGGACCGCGGCGTCGACTGGAGTGGCCAGGCTTGCGGTTCGTTCGTCGACTACGGGTTCCTGTGCTACGAATTCTTTTTCCTCGCGTGCCTCGGGGTCGTCCCAGGTATGCTGCTCTATTCGTGAGGCTTCGCCCTCTCTTCATTCCCTCCCTGAGGGAAGCGGCTTCGAGTAGATTTCGGAGGTTTCGGATAGATTCTTCTTTACGCTGGGCTCCTCCTCCTCCTCCTTCTCCTCCTCCTCCTCCTCCTCCTCGACGCATGGCCGCATGCGATGTTCACATTGTCCCAATATTGGTCGTCCGCCCTGCGCCTCTTCCCCCTCGTCCTCCTCCTCCGCCCTCCTTCCGCCCTCTCTCCTCCGCCCTCCCTCCTCCGCCACCGCTCCTCCTTGTCGCGCGCGTGGTGCTCGGTGGCGGGAGGGAGGGGAGAGGGCGATCGAGGGCTGCAGGGGGGGGGCCCTGAAGGGGCTTCTACGGGACCCTGCAGGTGCACGAAATGCACGCCCTTCGTCACCCCGCTGTTGATTACCTGCCCCCCAAAAACACAGCGATTAGCTAGTAGGTCGACACTGCCAAATCAAGGGTACTATTGGGTCCTGCGGCGAGGCCCATGCCTTCTGCGCTCCTATGGCAATCTGGCCCTCGGAAGGGTATCGTGCCCTTTCCTCTCCATGCAAAGCCGAGTGTAAAGCAGCGCCCGAGATGCAGATCACGAGGCGGTTGTGCAAGCAGGGATCGCGCTCTCCTCCTCCCCCTCTTCGTCCTCCTCTTCCTCCTCCTCCTCCTCCTCAGCCGCCGCTTCTGCTCAAGCCACCTTTTCAGCGGCCAAGCAGGCGCCCCGCGCAGAGCAGCTCCGCCCGCCAAGGGCGCCTTCCATGACATGCCAGCCTGGCTGGCCTCCATATTCTTCATGACGATCTGGATCATTATGCGCTTCCTCCGAGGGGGAGTATATAATACTATCTCGCTGCTGGCGCTGCATCGCCGCCTCGTGATCAGCCACGCCCACAGCGCCATGGACGAGCAGCTGCCCCCAGCTATGCGTTGGCGACTACGCGACGCCAGCTCAGAGATCGTCCAGCTCAAGACTCTCAATCACGAAGTCTACGCGTGGGGCTATGACCGCGGACCGCTCACCAATAGCCATGAGGGAAGGGAGATCATGGTGAGCTCCCAGCGGTTCGGTCAGCGAGCCTTCGTCGATATCAGCAGCTCGCCCAAGCAGATACAAGGATACGCTGGTGCTCTCCGCTACCAGAGGGGCGAGTGCGACCTCGCCTTCATCGCGGCCTACTTATTGCCTCGCTCGGGGCCAGCGGCAAAGTCTATCCAGTGGGTCACTACGGACATAGAGACGCACAAGTGGATCAACAGTACGCTTCATACCATAACGACGAGCAGCACACCGTCGATAGGCATTGACTTCAAAGATCATCAATATGGAGCTGACGGACTCATTGCAGCTGAAGTACATGAGGCCTTCGGAGACTCACAACTACACGGCCGGCCATGTGAAACAGCAGCCTCCTGCTATAACATGTTGGACTTTCAAGGATTCCGCCTCCCCAATACCTTCTGGCAGGCCGGCCCTACCTATTTTGGTGCCGCTGGACAAGCTACGCGACTCGATTACCTCGTGGTTCCCCCAGGGTTCTTGCAGAATCCCCAGACAAGCGGTAGTTGGTGGAAGGCAGTAAAAACGGTTCAGCAGCTCAAGTACAGCGTGCCGAGGGACCCCGAGCCACTCGTCGCCAGGGCCGACATCGTCATGCACAATATCTTCTCAGGCGTTCTTCGGACGTTATGGGATTACGACAAAATGGCAGAGCCTCTTCTGGCTGGTGATTATCGCAACGAGTTCATATCAGCCCTCGCGACCTCGCTGGAGCACCACGCAGATGCCATCCGCGAGCTCAAAGAGCAGGGTACCACCAACGACCAGGGGAAGTTTCTGATCGACATGCTCACGGCCACTGCCAAGACCTACGCCGAGAGAAAACAAAAAAGCCTGGTACCAGCAAGCGGCTCATGGCCGAGCACCCCCAGCTCCTGCAGAAAAGTGAGGAGCTACGCAAGCAGTTCATCGGAGCAGGGACTGATCTTGTCATCGAAGCGAAGATGGACACACTTTCAAGAAACAGAAGCAACTTCGAGACGCAGCGCGCAAGAGAGCATCAGTGGCACAGATCTCTGAGGAATGACAAAAATGGCAGCACGGCGAAAGACATCGACTCAACAAGTGCATGGCAGGCGCCTATCTTGGCAAGAGGAACCGCAACTACTACAGCAGGGCAACCCGTTCGAGACCGAGGCTCGCCGAGAAGACTACGCACGGTGCACTCAACGGCGTTCATGGAGGATTCCAGGCTCAACCTCTCGACTTCGAGGAAGAGAAAAAGCTGCTCCTGGCCACCTACGAGGACCGCGACGACGACGTCAAGCAGCAGATCAAGAATGAGTATCACGAGGAGAAGGAGCACTTGGGCTTACTGTACTACGGAGACAAGAGGCGGCTCAAATACTTCAATAAACGAGCTCAAGTTCCCGAATGGTCGTTGCCAGCTGAGACTTCACAGATCATCCTGCAGCCTACAGACACCACAAAGAGGAAGCCGCAGACTCAAAGCCTCGGGTTCTACGAGGAGCTGATGGAGGCGCTGCGGCGGACCGTTCATTGTCTCGAAGGGCTGCTTCATCATGTCTACCGGGTCGGCTTCGCTCCAGTGGGCGCTCATCACAGCCTAAGCTTCACGCTCGACAAGCTGAACGCCACGCCCTCAGTCAAGGATCGCGTATTCTGCACATGTATCGGCCACACAGGCGCTACGAGCACTGTCAACTACACTGCCAGTCTCTTCCTGGACAAGATCACAGCAGCGACGGTACTGCTCCAAGTATAACACATCAAACTCAGCAAGTACTTCGACTCCTACTCAGCGTAGCTCTCGCTGTTCGCGCAGGGCGCTTGGACGGACACGGAGAACGAGGAGGAACCGATGGGGGAGCAGCTGCAGTGGGTCAGCATCCAGGATGCCATTCACCGTGTACTACTCCAGATCGGAGCGGTGGTCACGAAGGGCAAGGCACCAGTGGGAGGCAGGGCTGGTGAGCTGGCTGCCTCGCTTGCAGGACAATGAATATGCATGGAGGCCGACTATCTACGCCATGGTCGGTTTCAAGCTCGGCGTGCGCGACGCTGTGAGCTGAGCGAAGGCGCCCGCGCTGTGCGGGCGACGGCGGGGGCTAGAGCAAGAGGCGCGCGCCAGACTCCGCCCCCCGAGGGCGCTCTTCTTATTATTCTTCCTCCTCCTCCTCCTCCTCCTCCTCCTCCTCTTCCTCCTCTCCTCCTCTTCCTCTTCCTCTTCCTCCTCGCCCTCCTCCTCCTCCTCCTCCTCCACCCCCTCCTCTTCCTCTTCCTTTTCCTCCTCCTCCTCCTCCTCGCCCTCCTCCCCCCTCCTCCCCCTCCTCCTCCCCCTCCTCCTCCTCCTCCTCCCTCTCCTCCCCCCCCCCCGCCTCCTCCTCCTCCTCCTCCTCCTCTCCTCCTCCTCCTCCTCTTCCTCCTCCTCCATTTCCTCCTCCTCCATTTCGTCCTCCTCCTCCTCCTTCTTCTCCTCCTTTTCCTCCTCCTCCTCTTCCTCCTCCTCCTCTTCCCCCATTCCTTTTCGTTACAAGTAACTTCTCCCTGTCGCAGCCCGAGGCCAGTTTTTTGGGCGGGCTTGGCGTTTCGCCTGTGACACCCTCACCATTTATGACCCTGAAGCTTCAAACTATGACAACAGCTTCGCAGATGGAGGGCGGGCTGTTTTCAAAATGTGTTTCTCGTTTTGGCGCAGCGCACATTTGTTTAAACCAGCGCAAGAGCTTTGTGGATTTAGGGTGATTGGTTTTTTCCGAACCATCCTGTGGTGTTGGGCCCTCGTTTTGAAGAGACGGCGCCCCGCGTTCCCGCCTCGTTCCTCCCCCTGTTCCCTTATCCCATCCTTGCCTCTGCTCTCCGCGTGCTGTCATCGCCATCACTATCGTCACCATCGTGATCACCATCGCCATCATCGGCGTCATTCACATCGCCATCGTCAGCGTCGTGACACGCCCCTCACACGGTTCGTGGCTTCATAGGGAGCTCCACCGAAGGCACCAGTGTCGGAGGTTGCTTCGTCAACGCCACCCATTTCGGCACACCCTTCACAAAGTCCGTGGCCCCATAGGGAGTTCCACCGAAGGCCCTAGTGGCAACAGTTGCATGCGTCAGCGCCACCCATTCCGGCACACCCCTCACACTGTTCGTGGACCAATAGGGAGCTCCACCGAAGGCTCCTGTGGCAGCGGTTGCGTGCGTCAGCGCCACCCATTTCGGCACACCCCTCACACAGTTCGTAGCCCCATAGGGAGCTCCACCGAAGGCTCCAATGGCAGTTGCATGCGTCAACGCCACCCAGTTCGGCACACCCCTCACACGGTTCGTGGCCCCATAGGGAGCTCCGATTGCATGCGTCAGCGCCGCCCATTTCGGCGCACCCCTTCACACGGTTCGTGGCCCAATACGGAGCTCCGCCGAAGGCGCCAGTGTCGGAGATTGCATGCGTCAGCGCCACCCATCTCGGCACACCCCTCACACGGTTCGTGGCCCCATCGGGAGCTTCACCGAAGGGGTGCATGCGTCAGCGCCACCCATTTCGGCACACCCCTCACACAGTTCGTGGCTCCATAGGGAGCTCCTCCGAAGGCTCCACTGGCAGCGGTTGCATGCGTCAACGCCACCCATTACGGCACGCCCCTCACGCGGTTCGTGACCCAATAGGGAGTTTGTAGCAGCGGTTGCATGCTTCAGCGCCACCCATTTCGGCACACCCCTCACACACTTCGTGGCCCCATAGCGAGTTCCACCGAAGGCCCCAGTGGCAACGGTTGCATGCGTCAACGCCACCCATTTCGGCACATTCCTCATTCGGTTCGTGGACCCATGGGGATCTCCACCGACGGCTCCAGTGGCAGCGGTTGCATGCGTGAGCGCCACCCATGCACACCCCTCACACGGTTTGTGGCCCCATAGGGAGCTCCACCGAAGGCTCCTGTGGCAGCGGTTGCATGCGTCAACGCCACCCAGTTCGGCATACCCCTCACACGGTTCGTGGCCCCACAGGGAGCTCCACCGAAGGCTCCAGTGGCAGCGGTTGCATGCGTTCAGTAATTCGGCATACACCTCACACGGTTCGTGGCCCAATAGGGAGCTCCACCGAAGGCTTTACTGGCAGCGGTTGCGTGCGTCAGCGCCGCCAATTTTGGCACACCCCTCACACAGTTCGTGGCCCTATAGGGAGCTCCACCGAAGGCTCCAGTGGCAGCGGTTGCATGCGTTCTGCAATTCGGCATACCCCTCACACAGTTCGTGGCCCCATAGGGAGCTCCACCGATGGCTCCAGTGGCAGCGGTTGCATGCGCCAGCACCACCCGTGTCGGCACACCCCTCACGCGGTTCGTGGCCCCATAGGGAGCTCCACCGAAGGGCTCCAGTGGCAGCGGTTGCATGCGTCAGCGTCATTCATTTCTGGCACACCCCTCACACGGTTCGTGGCCCCATCGGGAGCGCCACGGAAGGCCTCCGTGGCAGGGTCCGCGTGCGACGCCGCCACCCATTTCGGCACACCCCGCACACGGTTCGTGGCCCCATCGGGAGCTCCACCGAAGGTCCCGGTGCACCTTTCACACGGTTCGCGGCCCCGTAGGGAGCTCCGCCGAAGCCCCCAGTCGCTGCGTACACATGCCACCCAGTTGCTATTTCGGCACACCCTTCACACGTTACGTTGCCCGTGCAGAGGCCCCAAGAGGCGCCCAGACAGGCGCCGCGAAGCGCAGACGCAGCCCCAGGCATGGCGATGTCGTGTCTTTTTCAGAACGCGGTCCCTGGAAGTCCGACCCTTTTCCCGTACCCTTTCCCCGTACCTGGAAGATCCGAGGTGGGGCATTTTCTAGCATTCGGTGCAGGCTGGGGCGACCCGGGGGCCTAGGTCACCCTTGCGGGCGCGACGATGACCGTGCTTCGCGCGTTGCGGCCTGGGCTGGACGTGCTCTTCTGGTCTCCTGGGGGCATCGCGAGGGCACGAAGATACCCGCGCATCGCGGGGCACCTGGAAGATTCGAGGCGAGGTACTTTCTAGCATTCGGCGCAGGCTGGTGCGACTCGGGGACCTCGGTCACCCTTGGGGACGCGACGATCGTGCTTCGCGCGTCGCGGCCTGGGCTGGACGTGCTCTTCTCCCGGGGGCGTAGGGGTGAGCTTCGAATTTTTCGAGTCTGATTGGCATCGTGTGTTCGCCGTTCGGCGTCTGAGTTCTGGGGCGACGACGGCGTGCGCGAGCATGCTGTGCAGGTGCACTCAAAAATCTTCGACGTTGTGTTGCTGGTTTTTGTCCTTGACCGTGCCCCTGGGGCTCTCGACCTCTTCCCTGCGATAGTGCGTTGCTCACAGTGCGTTGCTTTGCCCAGTGCCGCGGAAGACCCGCGCGCGTCACCGGAACTCCTCCGGGGCGACCGGCGCGCGTCGCGGAAACTCCGCGTTGCGCTCAGCTCAGAGCCGCGGCCATCAGGGCGCTAGGGCCAGGGCAAAGGGGAGAGACAGACATGAGTTGGGAAGAACATGGAGACAAAACGGCCGCGCGCGGGGCTCGGGCCACCGCGGGCAACGTTGGTTAGGGCGGCAGTGCGCCACGGAAACAGGGGGAGAGGATAATGAAACGGGAAGACGATGGAGACAAAACGGCCGCGCACGGGGTTCAAACCACAAAGCAAGAAACAAGAATGCCACGCGCAACGTAAACAGAGAGAGAGAGAGAGGATAATAAGCTAGGAATAAAGCGTCCGCGCAAGGGGCTCATGCCAAAGCAAGAAAACAAACGTGCAACGCGCAACGGAAACAAAGAGACAGAGGATAATAAGCAGGGAAGAAAATGAAGACAAAACGGCCGCGCACGGTGCTTCGGCCACCGTGGGCCCCCCTCCTCCGTCTCGTATCCTTCGCGGTATTCGTAGCTGCGCATGGTTGGGTCGTTCGTCAGGCTACTTGTTTCAGCGCTGCGCACATTCTTTTTAAACATTTGCAATCATTTCACGGATTGAGGGCGGTTTCTTTTCAAAATGGTGTTCTCGCTTTAGCGCCGCACACATTACTTCTTAACGCTTGAAAAAGTTTCACGGATTCACATGATCAGCGTACCAGAAATGGTTATGACGGACTCAGGATTATGAGGTTGCAGCAGTTACATTGGTCCGCGGTGTTGAAGTTCCAGGAATTGCGTTCTAGCACGATTCAGGATCGTCAAGACGCAACACTAAAGTTGATCCGTGGCGTTGAAATCCCGAGAACAATGTTTAGCATGCTTCAGGGTCTTCAAACGGGTGTCTTCCAACGAGGCAGTTCTGTTAGTGGAAATGGCCCGTTGTAGGGGCCCACGAAGAGTTTGGAGGGAGGGTTTACTTCAACACCGTTGATGACGCTTGGGTTTACGCTGGTCCTCCTCCTCCTCCTCCTCCTCCTCCTCCTCCGCTTCCTCCTTCTCCTCCTCTTCCTCTCCCCCCAACTAAAAGCCACGCCCGAGGTGCAGATCATGGGGCAAGACGCCTTCGAGCACGCGGTGGAGCGTGGGGCCGCCCAGGGCGCCCGGCGCGCGGGCGGCATCTTCGCGAGCAGGCGGCCCCTGCTGGTGTTCCCGCGCCTGGGCTCCGGTTCGGCGGTGGAGGTCCCGAGCGCACTATCGGGCGCTGTGACCGTGGTCGCGGACTTCGCGAGCGGCGTGCATCTCCCCAGAGATCCGAGGCTCCTGAAAAAATGGAGCGGCCCGTCGGTTGGTGGCTGCATTCGGCCTCTGGGGGCCCTCAGCGGCCCCCGGGACTGTCAAGGAACGACTCAGAACGAAACGCCGGCCTTCGGGGAAGTGATCCAGACCTCCAGGGGCCCGCACATCGAGAGCAACGGGAGCGCCAGATGTCTGGGTCCACATCCGCGCCCTCGCGGTCTGGATCCGGGGCGCGGTCCCGTGGATGCGCGGTCGCACGGATGCGCTCCGCAACGGACATCCGCGAAACGGCGCCCCGTATCCTCTGGGCCGCGGCCCCGGAGCCCGTGCCCGCGAGGCCGTGGATACGGGCGGCGGCGCGCTGAGGGGGGAGCCTGGGACGGGGCAGGCCTTCTCGGAAGGCGGCGGTGGGGGCCTCTCAGAAGCCCCCACCGCCTCCCGAGGAGCCCCTCGCAGCCTCGACAGAAGGGCGAGAAAGCTTCTCGGATGGCCGGAGGCCTTCGGAGCCGACCCGGGCGGCCCGCCCCCACCTGCCCAGAGCCCCCCCGTGGGCGCGCCGCCGAGGACTACCGGGACCCGGCACCGCTCTCCTCGACCGCGGTCCGGGCAGCCGCTGCCGGGGGCGGAGCGCTGGAGGGCACGGTGCACCCCGAGCTGCAGGAGAGGGTTCTAGTTTTGTTGGCCCTCTGAGCCGTCATGCGCGTTATGACCCCTACACATGGTTCATATCTTATTCTTCCAAAATTATATGATTTTGGGGGGGGGGGCCAAGATCCTTTCATTTCTAACTGTTCTATCCTGGGCCTCTTCCTGGCCACCAGGGGGCCAGGAACAATTAGAAACGAGCACGATTAGAAATGAGCAAGATTAGACATGAACGACATGTACCCCCCCCTATAACGTAACGCTCCCCCCCCCCCGCTCAGTGCGTCCCCGGCACTGCCGCAGCGCGTCTGGCACCACAGTCTGGGGGGGGGATAGTGCGCTACGTTATGCCCCCTCCCGTCCCCCCCCCCCCCCCCGTAACGCCCGTTATGGGAGCGAACACGTGGCACGCGCGCCATGGGTCTTGCCACAAAAGGGAGGGGGAATGAAGAGGAGAAGGAGGAGGAAGTAGGAGGAGGAGGAGGAGGAGGAGGAAGAGGAGGAGGAGGAGGAGGGGGAGGGGGAGGAGGGGGAGAGAGGGGACGATAAATCGGAGAACGGTCGGGGAGGGCGGGGCGGGGGGGGCGGTGCGACGACGCCGAAATAGAGTGATCTTGGCGGAGGTGGTCACGCTGGTGGTGGTGGTGGTGGTGGTGGTGGTGGTGGTGGTGGTGGTGGTGGTGGTTGGCGTGGGTGGGTGGGTGCAGGGGCGGGGGGGGCCCAGGCGGCGGGGGCGGTGCGACGCCGAAGTAAAGTGGTCGGGGCGGAGGGGGGGCGGGTACAGCGGGCACTGGGCGGCTGGGGAGGGGGGAAGGGTCGGGGGGCGGGGCGGCGGGGGCGGTGCGACGCCAAAATAGAATAGTCTGGGCGGAGGGGGGCGGGGTGGAGAGGGCACTGGACGGGGGGCGGTGTCAAGCTGGTGGGGGTGGCGGTTGGTATATGAAGTGGTCAGGGCGGAGGGGGGCGGGGTGGGCAGGGCACTGGGAGAGGGGGGGCGGTGTCACGCTGGTGACGGTGGTGGCTGGTGTGTAAAGTGTTCGGGGCGGAGGGGGGCTGGATGCGGAGCGCTGGACCAGGGGCGGTGTCACGCTGGTGGTGGTGGTGGTGGTGGTGGTGGTGGTGGTGGTGGTGGTGGTGGTGGTGGTTGGCGTGGGCGGGTGGAGGGGCGGGCGGGCGGGGCGGGTGGGTCGGTGCGACGCCGAGAGAAAGTGGTCGGAACTCTAGACACCCTGTGCAAGAGAATAAAATATGCGTTCCTCCCTCCATCCATTCTCCTTTCCGTCGTCGTCGTCGTCGTAGTCGTCGTCGTGTCGTTTGGGCTTGCGGGCGCCTCATGGGCACCTCCTGGGGGCCTCTTGGCCGCCTCCTGGGGGCCTCGTTATGGCCGCGACTAAAAGAAACGCGCTCCAGGACCAGGTTTGCGGCCTCTACCGGCGGGGCCCGCGCGGGCCTGCGGCGGGGCGCCTGCTTCTGCTGCTGACGGGCGGCCCGGGCTCCGGGAAGACGACGCTGGGCGGAGCTCGGGGCGTCCTTATTTCGGGTGTTGCTGGAAGTGCCCCTGGCCCAAGGTCCCCCCAGGATTTTCAAGGAGGCCCACACGGCCTCCAGACCACCCCGCACGAGGCCCAGAGGGCCCCAGGGGCTCCAAAATTGAGCGAAAGCTAGGGGCACCGTGGGTCAGGGGCACCCCTAGCAGCCCCCGACCTATAGAGGGGGTGTGAGGACCAGTGTGCGCGTGTGGATGCCATGCCCAGGGCCCTGATACCTCCCAGATCTCACGGCCCCCTCCCTGGCTTTGGATCCGCTGTACTCTGGGCAATTTCGCCAGTAGGGCGGATATTCCCGCCCAAGCTCTTTTGATGCCGAGTTCCGCTCTACTTTGCCGTCGCTATTTCTGTCGTGGCTCCGCGGAAATAGTCGCCCTACTCCTCTGAGGCGGGAATTTCCGTATTACTTGGTCGCAGCGTTTGGGGTGCATCCATGACACCAGTTTCATTTGGAAAAACAACCAAGGTTCGGCGGATCCAGGGTCAGGGCTCTTCTTCTCTCAACATGTACCCTGGCACCCTCTCGGCCGCATACATCAGCGGCGAGCCCAAGGGGGAGTGAGAGGGGGCAGGCCTTCTCAAAGGCGGCGGGGCTCCTCAGAAGCCCTCGTGCCTTCTGCGACGTTTCCCGTGTCTTCGGGGAAGGTTTAGGAACCTCCTCAGAAGGCCCGAGGCCTTCCGAGTCTTCAGAGAAGGCCCGCCCCCTCTGCAGCCCCCCCTGGGCTCGGCGCCGAGCACCTGCCTCGGGCCATGGCCTGCGAGCCCCCCTCTTGGACGCCCCCCTCCTGGACACCCCCGAGGAGCGCTCGGCGCCCTCGGCTTCCGCCACGTCTCCGGCGGGGACGTCTACCGGGCTGTCCGCGCCAGCTCCTCCACGGGCGCCCTGCCCAGGCACCCCGAGGGGCTCGCGCAGACGAAGGCGCAGGTCGGCTCAACGCAAGAATGTCACTCTGCCGCAGGGTCCCCAGATGGCCGGATGCAATGCGACAGTGGCGGCTTGCGCGCTCCGGTTCGGCCTGCCCGCGGCCCCCGAAAGTCGCGCACCAAGGGTCACTCTTGCCTCGGGTCGCTCTTGCGTGCAGCCGACTAGGTCTTCGCGGCGATCGCCAGCGTGGTCAGCTCGCTGGAAGCGCCGCTGATGTCCTTTTGACCGCGCAAGAAGCCACCGCATCCGCAAGTTCTTGATGCGAGTTAAAAATGTTATGATGTTTTTGCCAGTTGTCTCTGCGTTGCGGTTGGTGCTTTCTTGTAAGGTTGCAGCATTACCACTTGCAGCGAACTCCCCGTGAAGACTCCCTTCGACGTGCTTGCGCGAGGCCAAGTAGCTATCATGCCCGGCGTCGCCCGTTTGCCACGACGCACGCGCGCGCTGTCCAGGGGAGTTCACATTAGTGACAATATGGCCGCTGCGGCATGGCAGCGCTATGTTGTAGGCGGCGCGTAACGCCATTTTGTGCTTGCCAGCTGCACGTGCCTTGCATGGGAGGATGCAAGCACGCACTGCGATGATTCGCACGGCGTGATTGCGCAGATTTTGCGCGACGATGCGCTCGTTCATGCGGGCAGAGCGCCTGTGCGCGACGACGCTTCCTGTAGCGTCTAGCATGCCGCCAAGCTTGTTTTTTCTGGGCGTTCGGGTTCCCCACCCCCTTTCCCTTCTTGGCGGCACGCCGATACTCTGGAATGTTTTTCCGGTTGTTTCGTCTAGTGCTTGCGCTTGTTTCGTTTTTGTTGTTGCGCTGATAATTTGTGGTTCGCCTATCGCCCGACCTCTTCCCGTTGCCCTCCCCCTTTTTCCATCCGCATTTCTTCAATCGGGCGCATCTCAAATTGGAGGGCTCGGGCGGCCCGTGGAGGGTGCGACTTCGTAGACAAATCATACGCGCTGCGGTTGCGCGTGTACAACAGGGCTGGTACATTATTCCGAGCTGCTCGCGGAGAGTCTCGCGCGCCGCGATTGTGCAACTTTCGGTGTTGCGAGTTTTCGAGCACCTCCAAGCGACCGATCGTCGCCCATGCCCGTGCAATGGCCGCAACACGTGACACGCTACTCCGCGTCGTTTTTGGGCGCACTCCTTCGTCTTCTTCATCGCCATCCCCCCTCGTTCCGTCCCCCCGCTGTCATTCCTCTTTCTTCCACCTGAGGTTCCTTTTCGTGTGGCCTCTCTTGGAGTTCTCACGTTGCACTCTTGGGCCGCATTGGGTGTGTCCAGGGGTCCTGTTGGGTTGTTTCGGGGGCCTTTTGGGACAGTCTTGGGCCGTCCTGGGGCTCTCTGAGACCATTCGGGGCCATCTCGCGGGCCGTCGTGAGCTCCCCATGGGGGTCCGTTGGTGCTGCCACCGCTCCAGGAAGACGTGGTGAAGGTCAGGAAAGCTCGGGCTCCTGAATTATCCGAGGTTGCTACACCTCCTACCCTGACGCGTCGATTAGCGAACTGGTCGCCGTTTTCGGTTCGCGAGAGGCCGTCGCGGCCATCATTTTGCAGGTCCGGGTCCGTCGGTTTCGGTCCCAGGCCGCTTTCACTAGTAATGAGTTTCAGGGGTCCCAATCAGGGCCTTATTTGGGTCCTCGGCGGTTACAGGTCCCACAGGTCTCACAGGTCTTACAGGTCCCACAGGCCCCACAGGTTTCGCAGGTTTCGCATCTCTAACATGCCCCACAGGTCCTACAGGTCCAATAGGTTTCGCATGTCTTGGAGGTCCCACGAGTCGCACATCTCACATGCACCGCGGTTCCCACAAGTCCACCATGTCCCACTGCTGTCGCAAGTCTCACAGTCGGATCCCGCAGGTCCCAGAGGTCCCGGAGGTCCCAGAGGTCCCGCAGGTCCGACAAGTTTCGTAGGCGCCGCAGGCCTCGGGGGTCTCGCGGGTCTCGCGGGCCCCGCGGGCTTCACACGCCCCGCCCACAAGTCCCACAGGCCTCGGGTCCCACGGGTCGGGGCACCGCAGGCCCCACAGCTCCAACAAATCTCGCTGGTCTCGCAGGTCGCACGAGTCCCACAGCTCCCACAGGCCCTGGAGGTGTCGCAGATCCCGCGGGTTCCCACGTCCCACGGCTCCCGCATGTCCCACAGGTCCCACAAGTTTCACAGCTCCAAAGGTCTCGCATGTCTCGATGTTCCCACATGGATCGCAGGTCCCACAGGTCCTTCATGTCACCTTTGCTGCTATCAGGGTGCGTTGCTTGGATACTGTTTGAAGTGCTGGGGCGCGTACTGGCTTGAGCCGCGCGGAGTGCAGAATGGTCCACGGGAGCTAGTGGGAAACGCTGCCCCATTAATGAGGCACTTCGCCCTTCCTGGATGTCTGTATGTCAACTTGCGGGGCGGTGGCTTCCATCGTGGCCACCTTCGACGGCTTCCTGCTGAGCGACCTCGCGGAGTTCGAGGCGAAGATCGGGCCCGCGTCGCTCGTGGTGGCGCTTCAGTGCAGCCGCGAGGCAGGGGTCGACCTAAACGGTGTTTGAGCGATCTCGTGGACCGTTTTCGCTTTGATTTCGTTGCGCAACAAAAGAGGACACAAAACGAAAACGAAAAACACTGTTTTGGTCCAGCCCTGCCGCGAGGCAATGCTTGCCAGGCTCGCCAGCCGCCCGCCGCGCGAGGCCGGCGAGGACCGCGACCACGAGGCCCGCGTAGCGCAGTACCTGTCCGCCACGCAGGCGTCCGTCCGCGCGCAGGTGCTCAAGTCCCTGGCGGGCAGCTGGCGGGAGCTCATCTCGGAGACGACAAAACGGTACAGAGACCCAGAGCTCCGACGCTCCAACAAAAATTGGAGCGGCAGGATTTCGGTTGTTTTCGGCCTCTGGGGGCCCTCGCTGGGCCTCGGGAGTGTCGAAGAACGACTCAGGACGAAAAACCGGCTGCGGGGAAGTGGTCTGGACCTCTAGCGCCCACGCGTCGAAGACATTGGAGCACCCGGATGCCTGGAGACATGGACACTTCTGTGCCCCGCGCGGATTTCTTGGATCGGCACCCAGGCCCCCCTAGCGGAGCCTCTGGCGCCGCACCTGGCGCGCGCGCGCGCGCCAGGGAGGGGGCCCCGGGCGCCAATCCGAGAAGTCTGCGCTGTGCTCCGAAAGTTTATGCCGATGCGGGGGAACCCAGAGGTGCCGACTCCGCAACTCCACGGCCCTCTCCTGGGGCACGTTCTGTCCAGAGTCTCGAGGCGAATCCAGCTGGGGCGACGAGGGCTTCCCAGGAGGCCGGAGGAGACGAAAACGAGGCAAGGGATAGGGCGGGTGGTAAGGGGGGGGCTGACCTAAATGGTGGGTGAAGAAAAGGGCCCTAAAGGGGCCCTGTAGGGCCCTTTTCGGAGCCAGCTAGTGCCCTTTAGGGCCCCTGTTGGGCCCCATTACCACCCGCCCGAGCTCCGAAAAGGTTATGTTTGTGCCGTTTTGCCTTCTTCCGCCATCGAGCTGGACGCCGGGAGGCCGCTGGACGAAGTGCGGTCGGAGCTGCTGGCGCGGGTGCAGGCGCAGCTGGCCTGCCGGGGGCTGCAGGCGCCGCGCGGCGCCGCGCCGCCGCCCCTCGGCGAGGCCTTCTGGGGCGGCGTGCTGGGCGGGCTCGAGTCCGGCCCGAGGCTCGGGGGAAATCTCAGGGGCGAAGGCAGGGGGGAAACCCATGCCAAGAAACACCCTGCTTGCCTCCAGGGTGCCCTTGGTTTCTTGGGTTTCGATGGTTTTGCTATGCACAGCGTGACTTTCCCACACCATGAATCAATGGACGTCCTGGGGTCTCAGGGTTGGGTTTCTTCTGGAAGGTTTCTTGTGGTCGTGCTCCTATTGTAATCGACAACACCCAGGGGCAATCATAGGGGTTAGGACGGGGCTAGGACGAGGACAAATCCGTTCCAGAGCGTCCCGAAACGCCCTCAGAGCGTTCCTGAGCGCTCTGAGAAGGCCGCGGCGCCCGAGACATCTTCCAGAGCCGCCAGATCTCAGAGATTCTCGATTTATCCCCGCCCGAATTTATCCTCGTCTTGGCTTCGTCTCAGGATAGTCAACGACACGTAAGAGCGACCCTTCGCCAGAGTGACTTCTGGTGCGGGCTCTCGGTGTCCCCCGATCACCGAGCAAGATGCGACAGCGGCTGATTGCGCGCTTGGAGTTGGCACCTTGCGCCCCCTTTGTCCGCGCATCAAATGTCACTCTTGCCTAGGGTCGCTCTTGCGTGTAGCCGAGGGTTGGCATATGAGCGTTCCAGAAAGGGCCTAGTCTTCGAGGATCGAATGGGTTTGGCATCTCCTCGTCGACGGAAGTGAAAGATGCCCCCCAAGAGATGACAACATTTTCGGATTCAGGGTTTCAGGAATCGGGGGGCGGATAGGCAGGGGGGGAACCCATAGGGGTGGGGGGGGAGGGGATGGGCATAGGGGGGAACGATTGTGTGTGTTGGGGGGCGTAGGCATAGGACGACGTGTTGGGCGGGCACTAAGTATCGTTTAATCGATCCCTATCCCCACCATCCCTCTCCATCCCCATCCCGATCCCCAC
The DNA here is from genome assembly GCA_963575745.1 of Prorocentrum cordatum. Taxonomy (NCBI): domain Eukaryota; class Dinophyceae; order Prorocentrales; family Prorocentraceae; genus Prorocentrum; species Prorocentrum cordatum. Next base: position 507,366 of record CAUYUJ010016394.1, on the reverse strand, counting down.
TACCCTGCTACTTCCAGTTGGGGGTATGGCCCACGAGACTCGAAGGGAGCAGCCTGCCCCCGTGTAGGGGGGGTAAACCGGCTGGGGCCCAGGCCACGCTTGTGGGGATAGGGATCGGTCAAACTATGCTCAGACTCTATAAAAGGGCCCAGGGACCAGGGACACACAAATAAATACACAAATCCCCGGATTCCCCATATTGCCCCTTATGTTTCTCGGGTTTCGTCTTCCCCCCCACTTCCCATCTTTACCCATATTTTCTGGGAGTCGACGATTCATTGTGCCTGTATGTTTTTCCTTCCTCATCTCAAAAGATGCTCAGGCTCGAGTCCGACCCGGCATTGCCAGAATCTGGCATGGGCCTCATGATGGGACCAGGCTTCATAGGGCTCAGAGGGCCCATCAGGCTCATCAGGCCTATCGGCCTCATCGGGCTCATAGGGCCTGTCGGCCTACTGGGCTCACAGGGACCATCGGCTGCACAAGGCTCACAGGGCCCATCGGCCGCAGTGCGCCCGTCAGGGCTGATGCGCGCAACAGGGACTGCAGGGCTCACAGGTCTCACCGGCATAAGGATCATGGGGTCATAGGGTCCACGCAGCCCATCGGGCTCCTGGGGCTCACGGAGCTCCTGCGTACGCTCGACCTCGTGGGATAAACAGGGCCCGTCGGCCTCTCACACGGGCTTCAGGCAGCCCAAGGCGCAGACAGAGCGCAGCCTGAAATGCTCGCAGGGCTTGTCGGCCTCGTAGGGCTCATGTGGCCCATCGGCCTCGCGGGGCTCACAGAGCCGATCGGCCTCATTGGGAGGAGGAGCAGCAGGAGGAGGAGCAGGAGCAAGAGCAGGAGGAGGAGGAGGATGGACTTGACCTCTTCCCGAAGTTCTCCTATGGCCGAGGGGCAGAAATGCGATCGACCGCTTTCTGATCCCCGTGCTTGTCTGCACTTCCTCCTACCTCGACCTCCTACGTCGTGATTTCTTCAATGCTGGCGTTTGTTGCACAGAAGGTTCTCCAGAGAACGCCCAGTAGAGGGCGCACCGCAGCCTTCCTCGCGCCCTCCACGATGCCCTTTATTTGAAAGTGACTCACCCCCAGTGCTGCGACATCTACATCAGTTTGCGAGCGAATGCACGGCCTTGACAATTACGGCGGAAAGCAGTTCATGCGCAAGTGTCTTGCTGCTTTGCTTCTTCCTTGCAGATGGCGCCCGCCACGGAGCTCGCACGAGTAAGATGTCCGAGCGTGCGCGCCGCCCTTGCGCGGCCGACGCGCACAGCGTAGAAGTGCTCTGGACTTCAGAATGCAGCGGGTCAGTGCAGACGGGGGTCGGCCAGAGCGCTGGATCTTGCAGGATCCTGCAGGGCCGGGGTCGCAGTGACCCGGGCCGTGGCGCAGGATCCCACAGGATCTCGCAGGCTCTCTCCCGGGCTCGGGCGCAGGATCTCACGGGATCTTGTAGGATTCTGCAAGGCCTGACTGACCCGGGTGTGGATTGACCCCGGTCAGAAGATCCCCGAAGGTGGTCACAACCCTCCCAGACGAGCAGTTTTAGACCCCCCCAGACCAGCCATGAAAGGGCGGCCTGTTGCTCAGACCCAAGGGGAACAATGCAAGACACTTCAAGTCAGACCAACCAAACCAGAGATTCGTTGTGAAATCCGGAGTATGTTCAGGTGGCGCCGATCAAAGGAGAACGATGTAAGTACCGATACCGATACGTGTGCCTTGTTTTCGCATGTCTTGGCCTTCGGGGTCTTCGGCTGCCCTGACTCGCCCGTGTTAAGCCCGACCCGAGGCTTACATAGAGGAGGAAAAGTATGGCAGGTTCGTGCCGTGTCCACGGGCCCGAGGTCGTCAAAAACGGCTCAGGGCGAACAAACAGCCCCGCGGAAGTGCCCCAGACCCCCCAGGTGGCCGCGCATCGAAAACATTGGAGCGCCCTATGTCTGGGGATACCGATGCCGCTGCCCTTCCCTCGGCGCCACGGCCACGTTCGCCTCGAAAGGCTGGTGAGAACGCACCTCTGACACTGGAGGGGTCTGGGGAGTACGGCAGGTTCGTGTCGTGTCGACGCGGTGACGACCCCGCCGCGGGCGTTCAAGGTTGAACGCCGCCAGTGGCCCAGAATCGTCCAACATCGAAGGATTTGGCGATCGAAAATCCACCGGGCGTTCAAGTTTGCACGATCCACGCCGCGTCAGAAGCCAGCGCCAGGGTCGTCACGACATGAACCCGTCCGATCCGAGGATCAGATGTACGATATGCCTTTGTTGGAGATGCACGTCCGACCCGAACATGTAGCGCCACGCCTTGTTGCAGATCGTTTCCCCAGCGGCATGGCCAGAACGCGATACCGCTACCCTGGCCTCGATTTTGCCTTTGGGGGGCCTCTTGGGGGGCCCTCGTCGCCACGGCTGGACTCGCTTCGAAATTCTGGCCAGGACGCACCCTGGGAGAGGTCTACGGAGCAGCGGTATCGGCACCTGTTGGTTTCTTCGGAGGCAGAGCTACAACCTCCGGCCGAACGCCCCGACGATGAAGGCCCGAGGCGGGCCCCGCGCGCTCAAGAACTTCAACAATCTCGTCAAGGCGGTGCTGATCGACTGGGGGCTGTGCCGCGCCGCGAGGGGGGCCCGCAGAACGGCGGGCGGGGGAGGGGACCTGCACGTGGAGGTGCTGGACGTTGCCAGCGGGCGGGGCGGCGATCAGATGAAGTTCCTGCAGAGCTCGGCGGCGAGCGAGGGGGGGAAGTGAAAAGGAGAAGGCCTTCTCGAAGGCGGCGGAGTTTGTCAGAAGGCTCTGAGATGTTTTCTGCGTCTTCGGGGGAGGCTCCGATTTTTTTCAGAAGGCCAGGGGACTTCTGAGCCTTTCTGAGAAGGCCCGCCCCTTCTCACTTCCCCCCCAGGCTCGCCGCCGAAGAGCGCGCAGCGGTTGTCCCTGCAGCTGTGCTACACGGGAGTCGACATCGCAGAGGACCAGGTTGCGGAGGCGCAGCTACGCCTCCAGACTGCGGTGTCGTCTGGCCAGTCTGGAGCTCAGCTGCCTTGATACGCCCGCGTTGAATCTCAACGCGCACGTGGCACGTGTTGGTCCACGTTTTGGCGAACGTATCACGCCAGACTTACGTTGTCAGTCTGCGTGTTGAGCTCCGTGTCAACACGCTGCGTGTTGCGTGTTGCGTATGGGGGCAGCTGAGGTCCAGAGGGAAGTCTGGCAGAAGCTTCAAGGGCGGGAAGGGCAGCAGGGGCGGCGGCAAAGCCGGCGGAGCCAGGCAGAGCGGCGGCGAGGGCGCGGGCAGGTTCCGGCGCGCCCGGCTCTTCGTGGGTGACGTCACAAGGACCGCCCACGCGTACATTCCGAGGCGGGGATTAATACATGACCATCGCCTGGAGGGTCAGTCGGCAGGCGGTGGATATGGACATATTCGGGCCCACAGGGCCCGAAATATATCCATATCCGCCGCCCGCTGGGGCACCAGGACGTCGGTTCCCAGGTGGTGGATCTGGATAAATCCCCGCCTCGCATACATGAGAGTGACCCTTCGCCAGGGGGACCTCTGGTTCGGGCCCGCAGTCGCCCCCCAAACGCTGGCCTGCGCGCTGGGATTTGGCCTCCCCGCCGTCCGCTGAGGCCGCACACCACAGGTCACTCTTGCCTTAGGTCACTCCTGCATGTAGTTGAAAGGAGGGCGCTTCCGCGCGAGCTGCCCTGGCAGCAGCTGGTGTCCATCCAGTTCGCGCTGCACTACGCCTTCGGCAGCAGGTGTTGCGACGGGATCTATGCAGACCCACTGCCCCAGGCCTGGCCCATACTGGATACGGCCTTCTGGCTTGGCCATGGAGGAACGTGCACCGCTCCTGGGCCCGGGATGTGCCAGGCCTGGGCCAGTGGGTCTGTGTGGATCTCGTTGTCCCAGCAGGGGCTCCGCCGCGGCCTTCCTCGAGCACGCCCTGGCGCGCCTCTGCTCTGGGGGCCTGCTGCTCATTTCGGCGGCGAGCCCCAGGGTGGCAGCGAGAGGGGGCGGGGCTTCTCATGAGGCTCGGAAGTCCCCCGACCCTCTGGGAAGTGTTCTGGGCCTCCCCCGAAGGCACAGAAACCCTTCCAGAAGGCTGGAGGCCTTCCGAGCAGCCCCGCCGCCTTCTGAGAAGGCCTCCTTCTCACTTCCCCCCCCGGCTCGCCGCTGCTCATCACCACGGTCAGCCACGAGCGCCTGCGCGAGCTCGCCCGCAGGGCCTTGGAGGGCGGGGCCCGAGAGGGCGGCACCCGCGTCGCCGAGGGCGCGCTCTACCGCGTGACCTTCGCGGACTCCGAGTCTGCGGAGCGCTCCGAAGAGGAAACGACCCAGAGATCCGGGGCTGCGGAAAGAGTGGGGCGGCCCGTTTGGAGCTATGTTCGGCCTCCGGGGGCACTCGTCGGGCCCCGGGAGCGTCTCAGAACGAAGAACCGGCCTTGCGGAAGTGGTCCCGACCTCCAGGGGCCTGCGCATCGCAGACATTGGAGCGCCAGATGTCTGGGGATGTACCGATGCCGCTGCCCTTCCCGCGTCGCCACGGCTGGAAATGGTGGTGAGAACGCACCTCTGGCTCTGGAAAGTTCCAGGGAGTACGGCAGGTTCGTGTCGTGTCGACACAGCGGCGACCCCGCCGCGGGCGTTCAAGGTTGAACGCCGCCAGTGGCCTGGAATCGGAGTGATCTGGCGATCGGAAAGCCGCCGATCGTTCAAGTTCGCACGATCCACGCGGTGTCATCGACTACACGTGGGAGAGACCCCTCGCCGGAGTGGCCTCTGGTGGGGGCCCACCGCGGCCCCCCGGATCGCTGGGCGCGATGCGATAGCAGCGGCCAGCGCATTGAAGGTCACTCTTGCCTAGGGTGGCTCTTGCGTGCGGCGCGGTGTCGGGGACCAGCGCCGAAGTCGCCACGAGACGAGTCTGCCACAGCGGGCGGTGTCGGTACCGTTGTGGTCCCCGAGGAGCGGGCACGCTGCGGCGGGCCCGAGTTCGGGGTGCGCTACCACTTCGAGCTGCACGGGGAGGGCATCGACTGCGACGAGTTCGCAGTGCCGAGGGCATTGCTCGAAGATTTGCTCGGGGATTCCCGGGGGGGTGGCAACGGGGGGTGACTTGAATGGTGGGTGAAGGAAAGGGCCCTGAACGGGGCCCTTCCCTTCACCCACCGTTTGGGTCACCCCCCGTTGCCACGCGCCCGAGGATTCCTCCGTGGAGGTCCTGAGAGAGGTCCCCTTCCACGAGATTTGCGGTCACGGTCGCTCGTGCACGGCGGCGGGCCTGGCCGGGAGGCTGCTCGGGGCGCTCCCAGACAGAGGCAATGCCTTGTCGGACTATGCCGTCTACGACCGCCTCGGCCTCAGCATGAGCCAGGACGAGCACGAGGTTCCACCGCCAGAGTACGTAATTATGTCCGTGTCCGCTGCTTCGGAGTCGTGCCCGGGGATTCCGAGGAGTGGTGGATGTGGATGCTCTCCCGCCTTCAGGTGCGGGCAGGTGTCCTCATCCACCACTCCCCGAGGTCACAGGCACGACTCCGAAGCAGTGAGATTTGCGTGTAGCCTGGCGGTGAAGAGGTGGCGCGGCTATACACGGCCTATGTTTGCGCCCGCCGAGAGGTCGGGATTGGGAGGCCAGACCTAGCGCAAGCGGCTTCCCAGGCGGCAGCCGGCCTCCAAGAGGGCTTGGGCGATGTCGGCGACGTGCTAGCGGGTGGGCCGCCATGTGTGTTGTGAGGGGCGCGCGGGTATCGGTTGTCCCTGTTTGTGCAGCTAGGCTTCTGCGTCGTGCAGTGTAGAGGCCTGGCGCGATGTATTGTCGTCACCATGGCGATGGCTGCTTCAGCACACCGTGGAGCGCCAGTGACGTTTTTGCGCCTGCTCGAGCACAGCATCTTGGGCAGCATCAGAAATCTCCGTTCTTGCTGACGTCATCGACATCATCACCGTCATTGACCTACCTGCAGGGGAGAGGATGGAGGGGCAGTGGTGTGGTACCCGCACGGCGATCGAGTGTGTGCGCGGACGTGGGCATAACTACGCAATGCTGTTACGTATGTATACGTGCCGCGTGCCGCGGCCAACACTAAGGATGTCCTTGTAGCCCTCAGAGGAATGTCGAGGAACACAATGTCACTACGGGACAGTATCGGCGACAGGCACGGCGAGCAACGGGGCGTACAGGACGAGAAGGGGGAGGGAAACGAGGACGAGGCGGCGGTGGGGGTCGTCTCGTGTTTCATTCCACTCGCACTGGCCCGACCTAGACACGGGGGTGCCGGGAGCGGTCCGAATGGAAGCATCCTTCTACGACACCGCCAGCTCGAAATGGATCTCGATCTCACAGTTCGAGCTCTCCGCCCCAAGAGGGCCCTGCGACCGCCATCAGGCCCCCCAATAATCCCGCATGACGACCCACGAGGCATCCAAGGGACTCAAAACAGGCCCCGAGCAGTCCCCGGAGGCTGCCCAGAAGTTGCCTACGAGACCCCAGCGAGCATCCAAGAGGCCACAACCTGGCCACGGTGGCAGGATGGATCGAAGGCCACAAGATGGATTGTGGTGGTGGTGGTGCTGACAATGATGACTGTGATGCTGATGATGATGATGATGATGATGAGGATGAGGATGAGGATGAGGATGAGGATGAGGATGAGGATGATGATGATGATGATGCTGATGCTGATGATGATGATGATGATGATGATGATGATGACATGGTGCTGACAATGAGGATGAGGAGGTTGATGCTGATGACGATGATGAGTATGATGATGGCGATGATGATGGTGATGATGATTATTACGCTGATGGTGGTGATGAGGATGATGATGGTGCTGGTGATGGTGGTGATGGTGACGGTGAATGTGATAGTGATGTTGACGGTGACGGTTGATTGTGATGTTGATGTTGTAGTGGTCGTAGTGGTGGCAACGACGACGATGAGTAATTGTGGTGGCGATGATGATGGTGAAGATGGTGGTATTGATGCTGATTATGATGTGGATGATGGTGGTGAGGGTAATGACGATGGTCACGATAGCGATGACGATGGTGGTGGTGACGACGACGACGACGACGACGACGACGACGACGACGATGATGATGATGATGATGATGATGGTGGCGATGATCATGGTGTTGATGGTGAAGATGATGGTGGTGCTTATGCTGATAATGATGTGGCTGGTGGTGATGATGGTACTGGTGACGATGATGACGATGGCGATGACGATGGTTATGGTGACGACGACGATGATGGCTGTGCTAATAGTAATACTGATGGCGAGCAGGCCGAGAAGGAGGAAAAGGAAGAGGAGGATGAGGAGGAGGAGGTGGGAGCCCTCCGACCTGCCCACACCAACTACTCGTTCATCTCGCACCTTCCTCATCCTCGCTCTCATCGTCCTCATCTTTCTCCTCCTCCTCCCGCCCATCCCTTGTGCATCATCTTTCTCCATCCTTCCTCGTCTCTTTTGTTCCCTCATCTACTCTTGTTTCCCTTTCCTTTGTCCTTGCCCCCTCCCCCTCCCCGACTCTCGGCTGGTGGGGAGCGCGGGGGCGGGAGGGGGGGCAGCAGCGGTGGAACTACACGGTGCACTTATGTGTAATTGTTTTGCGTTTTGCACCCTTTGCCTTCAACTGAGCCCCTTTCCGTGGCCAGCAGCGAGCTCGTCGGCTTGAAACCCACGGTTACCTCTATTTTGGACACGGTCCCTCTTTCGCGATATACGTTGGGACCCCATGCAGGTAGAACTTGAGCGCACAAAGCTCGCGATGGTTTCGGTTTGTCACGGTTGCACTTCTGATAGGCGGTGCAAGGTTCCAGCGAGGCCGCCCTTTTGTGCGGGTGTCAGTGCGACTGCCCTTGCGTAGGCGGCGTGAGGTTCCGGCGAGGCTGCTCTGTCGTATAGGGAGGAGCCCAGTCGGTCTGCACCTACGTAGGTGGTAGACGTAAGGTTGCAGCGCGGCCGCCCTTGTGTAATAAGTCAGGCTCCCGTGCGGCTACATCTGTGCAGGCGGGGTTCCAGGAAGGCTGACCTAACGACGTATATCGGCGGCGCGCCAGGGGGGGAAGTGAGAGGGAGCAGGCCTCTCAGAAGGCGGCGGGGCTTCTCAGAAGCCCTCCGGCCTTCTGAGAAGTTTTCTGCGTCTTCGGGGAAGGCTCAGAAGACTTCCCAGAAGGCCCGAGGCCCCTCTCGCTTCCCCTCCCGGGCCCGCCGACGAGTACAGGAATGGCCTCGGCGCGGCTGCCCCTACGCAATCGCTGCACGGTTCCAGCGAGGCTGCCCGTGGTGCATGGTGAAGAAGCAGCACTCCGGTGCGGCTGCCCCTGTGGCCGGCGAGCGCGTGCGCTTGCTGTCGCGCGTCGGGGAGGCCTTGGGTTAACTCGGGCCTGTCCCTCTGCAGGAGGAATGTTCAAAAATAGCAAAAAATAGTCTGGGCACCATTTTGTGAACATTTTTGTTGGCTATTTCGGGGCATTCTCTGAGTACGGTAAATTTTTCGCACGAAATCCGCCTGTAGGGGGACACGCCCGACCTAAGCCTTGGGCGCAGATGAGGACGAGCGTGGCCCTGGCTCGGCAGTGCTGCCTGGCGAGGCTCGCGCACTGACCGAATCTGACCGAAGCCCTGCGTCAAGACGACGCGTGGGCAAGGCTGCACGCTGGCAGCCAGAAGCAAGGGCGCCCTCAAGGGCGCGAGGTTATTCGCGCTTCGCGGTTCGGCTCCGATTCCTCCTCATCCTCCTCGTCTCCCCTGGGAGGCGGCGCGAGAGCGTGTTCGCGCTTCGCGCGGCGCGCGGCGCGAAGCGCGAAGTTGGGAGCCCTTGCAGAAATGAGAGCAAAGAAGCACCGCTACACCACAGGCCCAGGCCGGTTACAGCAGGCGGAAGCAGCTGGAGACACAGAAGCAAATGCCGCCACACACCGACGACATCAGAAGATAGGCGACTTCTCTGAGATTCGGATCCTGCCCGCCGGCTGCGCCGACAGAGGATAATACATTTTGAAGTCAACGCACTGTAGCACATTTTCTTGCAGCAAAGTAGATTATGGTGATAACCGCTAAGTTTCAGAGCTGATGCGTCCCAGGGATTCCTCTGATCACATCGCTTTAATCTCGTTGGCTCGCTCTCGCTGGAAACATTGCTTGAGCATTTCAGGCTGAACGAGTTCCCGCACACCTTCAGGCACGCGCGGGGGGGAACAATTTGAAACACGCATTGAGCGGCACACGCATGCTCTGATGTTCTGCGCTGTGTCACTTGGTGTCGGTGCTTGCACTTGTGGCTTTTTTGTCTGCTGTCTCCGCCCTCTTCGCTCTTCCAGCTCCGCCTCCCGGACCGTGCGAGAGGTTCAACTGTTGGTTGCACCCAGCCCCTTCCTTTCTCTTCTGGCTCCGCTTCCGACGACGTCAGCGATGACACAGACGACGGCGATAACGACAGCGCACGATGAAGAGGACGACGCCATTGATCTCGACAACGACGGCGACGGCGGCGACGGCGACGACGATGGCCACAACGGCGATGCCGAGAGCGGCGGCCGCGGCGGCGACGGCGACGGCGACGACGATGGAGACAGCGACAATGTTAACAACACCGATGCTGACGGCGACGGCGACCACGAGGATCTCGACGACCTCGACCCCTCGACGACGGCGACGACGACGACGACGACGACGACGACCAGGACGAGGACGAGGACGAGGACGAGTGCGACGACGACGAGCGCGACAGCGACGACTGGACGGCACAGGACGGCGTCGACAGCGACGGCGAGCGCGCACCAGGCTCGGGCGTTTCCCGACCGGGGCGACGGCCCCCGGTGCGGCGGCGGCGGCCGCGCGCCGCCGGCTGGTGGGCCGCCGCGGCCCCGAGGGGTGGGGCCCCGAGGGATGGGGAGGGATGCCAGGGCGGACAGACGTCGTCTGGGGCACCTCGTCCTCAGGACCCCATCTTGGAGCCGCCGAGGGGGGGCGCCGGCAGGCGGGGATCCCCGGGGCTCGCCCGCGGAGGCCCTCAGAGGGCGCAGGCACTCCGAGGCCCTCGCGAGGCCCTCGGAGGCGCGCCAGCTCGCGCGGCGTCGGCGGAACGTGGGGGCGCAGCCTGGCCGCACCAGGAGAAGGCCCAAGTGGACGACGCCGCAGACGACGACGTCCGCAGACGACGACGTCCGCAGACGACCACGGCGGCGCTGGCGGCCTCCAGCCCCGCCGTTTGGGGCTCCTGGGGGTCCCTTGTGGCCAGGGCGGGGCGCAGCTCGAAGAATCGGTCAGCGCCAAGAGTTGTTCAGACCAGCTTGACACGCGATGCCGCACGTGCGGAAGCGTGCATCGAATTGGTTTGGTACATGGGTGGTCTGGTAATTACATGGTTGCCTGGCCAGGGTTGGCTCGCGGGCGAAAAACATACCCGTATCGGCGGCCTCGCGGGCTGGGCCCTTGGGCCGCGACCCCGCAGATACAGGGCGTCTTGTTCGCGGACGTTTCGCGCGGAACGCATCCGTGCGACCGCGGGCCCGCGGGATCGCACCCCAGAATCCAGACCGCGAGGGCGCGGATACGGCGTGATGGACCGGGGGGCGGGCCTGGGGCCCGCGTTAAGCGGCCGTCGGCCGAGGTCGGGGCGAGGGGGGCGGCCTTCAGAGGCGGAGGCCTCACGGGTTGCCAGAATATGTTTAGCCAGGACACCCGCGGGGGCGCGAGAGATGAAGAGGCGGAGGAGGAGGAGGAGGAGGAGGAGGAGGAGGAGGGAGGAGGAGGAGGAGAGGAGGAGGAGAGGAGGAGAGGAGAGGAGGAGGAGGGAGAGGAGGAGGAGGAGGAGGAGGAGGAGGAGGAGGAGGAGGAGGAGGAGAAGGAGGAGGGGAGGAGGAGGAGGAGGGGGAGGAGAAGGAGGAGGAGGAGGAGGAGGAGGAGGACTGCGGGATGGTCTCGTCCACTCCCTAGTTGGTCCCTCCTTCCGTAGCCGTTTTGGCTCAAGCACGTCGCTGGAACCAGACGCACCGATGCGGGGCTGAGGGTGGAGGGCATCACGAGCCTTGCGGCGAGCGCGGAATGCTCTCGACTAAATACTTGTCCGCCCTCTTCCAGGTGTTCCAGCTGGTCGACTGGACCACGGAGGGTCTCAAACTGATGTACGGCAAGGAGGCTGCCGGTGACCTGCTGTGGGCAGTGTACCTGACGTTCTTCTTGGCAACGTTCGTCCTTTGGGTGCGCTTCGTTCACTTCCTGTGTCTGAGTGGGCTGATCCCGTGGAGGCGCACCGTGAGCTGGTGCTGCGGATGCGGCTTCCCTGGCCTGACGCGGGTCTCTGAGAGGCACTCCTCCGAGTATGCCACCCGCATCTACCAGGACAAGCCAGTCACCACCCTGCTGTTGGGGCTGCCCGTCTCGGGCGCCATGGCGACAGCGTTTGCCTGCGAGAGCATCGTGGAGAACCGGGCCTTCGAGCACACGCAGAACATGCTGCGCCTGTACCAGGTCGTGCTGGAGGACGTGCCAGATTTCGTCCTGGACCTGGCGATCATCGTGCAGAACTCGGGCGAGGAGGGCGGCGGCACCGTGCCCTTCCTGGGCGAGTCCTGGGCCTCCGAGGCCTTGCTGTGGTTCAACCTCTCGCTCGCCTTCTCCCTGCTGGGCCTCGTCTTCGCCTGCGGGGCCTGCGTGCACGGATTCATGCGGGAGGAGGGCTCCCTCTTCAAGGCGAGGCCCGCTCACGCCGCCCCGCAGCCTGCCAGGAGGCGGTGCTGCCCCGGCCTCTGCCAGAAGGGCCCCCGCGCCCCGACCGCTGGCGCGCTGACGCCCCAGGCCCTGTCGCCTGGAGGCCACCTGCGCGCTGCCAGCGCGCCGCCCCCGGCCCAGAGCCCGGTGGCGCACGGCGGCCGGTCGCCCGGAGGCCACCCGCGCGCCGCCGCGCCCGCGCCGCCCCCCGTGGTGGTGCTGCAGCCGCGTGCGCCCGGGCCCGCCGCCGCGGGCTGGTGGGGCACGGCGGGCGCTGCCCACCCGAGGCAGCACGCCCTCGGCGGCCACAGGCCGCCGCAGGTGGTGCAGGCGCTGCGGCTCGGCTGTGCGTGCAGTCGAGGTTGATGAGCAGGTGTGGGCCCTGCCACAGCAAGGGTAACCCCTGGTGCCCTGTGTTTCGCGACCCATGCCGCCCACATTCCTGTGGCAGTGTGGATCAGTGTGGCCGTCGGAAGGGCCATGTGATGCCTTGTGTCCTCTCGCGTGCCCTCTCCAGTCAACCTCGACTGTAAGACTGACCTTTCGCCGGAGTGACTGTTGGTGCGGGCGCAGCGGTGTCCCCAGATGGCTGAAAGAGGCGCGATGGCAGCGGCTTGCGTGCTCGGGTTCGGCCGCCCCGCGGCCCCCGAAAGCCGCGCACCAAGGGTCGCTTCTGCCTAACCCATCGGTCGTTGAAAGTAGGTATCTGTGGAGTCGCAGATTCCAATCTACTTTATGCGCCTTCCTACTTCAATGATCGAGTGGTTTCATCGTTTCCGTCCTTCTTAGGGGGCGGACGGAACCCAATCTATTTTCAACGCCTCCCTACTTCATGGTTCTACCTACTTCTTCCGACCGATGGGTACGTGTAGACGACTCAGGCGCTGCAGGTCGCGTCCCCTGTCGCTGGCGCCGGTGCCGCCCAGGTCATCGCCCCCGGCCGCAGAGTCTGAGGGCCCGACGGCCCGACGGCTGACAGCAAAGTCTTCAGCGACGCAGGTGCAGCGCGCATGGGGTGGGATGTGGACCGGTGTGGGGCCTGTGGGGGCACGTTGGCGGGGAGGGTGTGACGGTTGACAGCGAAGTCGCCACCCATGTCAGCGGGCTGGGAGCGGGCGATGTGTGAACCCCTCCTTCTCCTCATTATCCTGCTCCTTCTCTCCTCCTTCCCTTCTCCTCCTCCTCCTCCTCGAGCAATTGCAACCAGCCGTCCGAACCCTCACTCACAAAGGATACATGAAACAAGAGACTCCTTGGTGAGCGTGGAGCAGGCACATCGATCACTAAACAACCCTGCCCGCAGGTGGCCTACTGGAGTTTGTTATTCCCCGATGGCCCCAGCGCTGGCATTTTAGAGCATTTTATGAAGTTTAAGTTTGACGACAAGGGGACCCCCAGTAGTTCCCCAAACAATGCTTGCACTACTCTTACTTCTGACTGGTGCTTCAGTGTTTTCTCCCGGTCCTGATCCGTGGCAGCCCCGTGATTTCATTGCAAATATGACCACACCACAGAAACTGCACCACGTAGATTGCACCCCATGCGTGGCACCACATAGATTGTACCTCATAAGTGCAGTGCACAGCACCAATAGCGATATATTGCGCACAGTAGCTTGCACCACGTATCAGCCATCACGTAGTTTGCACTCCCTTTCAACAGAAAGATTATACCACTCCCCCCCTCGGGTTATCGGACCCCCTGGAACAATACAAATCACGTGCGACTTTGCCCCATTCTTCAAGTGCTATGCGAAATCATACCATCCTAGCCAGGCTGGTATCGCCTCCCCCCCCATCCCAGTCAAATGAATGCAGTGCGTGCGCAGTCGTTCATTTTGAAAATCATGTTTTTTCAAGAATCCCCGACAAATAACACGAAAGGTCCATACGCGCGCGCACGAAATCAACCAAGCACGTGAGTTCGCAAGCCTTACAGATTTTCTGTCCGCCCGCATTTGTTGAATTCATATCGGAACTCTATGATTCCAGCAATCTCGTCCAGATCCCGCATTCTTATTTCACTTCGTGGGGCATCCGCCTTGATCCAGCATGCGCCCAGTGCGCGAATCCGTGTCAAATAATTTTGCGGGCCACATGCGCGCGCCGCCACGTGCCTGTGTGTGGCAAACTGATTCAACAAGCATTAAAACAAAACCTCACAACAAAAACACATATGCTTTTGTTAGCAACAAGTCTGCCAGGTTTCTTGCATTTCCGCGCGCGCACTTCCTCGCCATAACCACCATCAGCGCCTCCGCATCACCGCCGTGGTCGTCATCGCCCATCGCCGCCAGTGCTGTCGTCATCATTCAACCGTCTCCATTACGGGCACATGAACATCAGCATCATCACCACCACCAGCATCATCATCATCATCGTAACGGTCGTCACCAGCATCGTTGCCGTCATTGGCCTTGCCGTCGTCATCTTCATCATCGCTACCATCATCCTCGTTGCCTCCATTGTCGACGTAATTATGATACCGCGCCCGCACGAGTCACCGACCCGCACTGAAGTGCCCGCGCGCCAACGCGGCCTTCGAGACGCGTTGGGAAGGCCCCATCGGTAAGCGCCATCGCGGCCGCGCCAGCCGTGCCAAGCCAGCTGGCCGCAGTGCGCGCGAGTTCCCATGCACTAGCGCACCCGCAGAGATGCGCCAGCCAGTGCCATGTAGTCACCGCAATCGCGGCCGCATGGCCTGTGCTAAACAAGTTGCGGGTGGCAGGGTGGGATGGTTGTGCGAGCAGTGGAGTTGACGACGCCAAGTTCTGCACGATGGATACATCCCCCAGATTGCACGCGCCACGTAGGTTGTTGCACGCAGGTTGCATGTCATGGGCTGCACCACAAAGGCGCGCAGGATGCACCCCAAAGCTTGCACCTGGGTAGTCGAAGGCCAGCCGGTCAGGTTGGATTGAGGCGCCGGGGCCAATCCGGCATCAGTCTCCTGTGAATTCCAATCTGGCGCCAGTCCGGCGCAGCCCAGTCTGATGCCGACCTTCTCAATCTGGTTTTTTTTGCCCGCCATCTTCTTTCGTGTGTATGGTTTGCGGCCGTCTGGCTGTATGTTTTCATATTATTCCGTCAGGAGTCCTGAGGGTCTCTCAGGATTCTTGAGGGTTTCTCAGGATTCCTCAGGAGTCCTGAGGGTTTCTCAGGATTCCTCCGGATTCTTTAGGAGTCCTGAGGGTCTCTCAGGATCCTTCAGGATTCCTTAGGAGTCCTCAGAGTCTGGTTCGTACGGCGGCTTGGATCAGATTGGAACGTATCCCAGATTGGATATCATACCGCGCGCCAGATTGACGTGCCCGCCAGATTGGCTTGTGAGGGCAGCCAGATTGCATGTTGTACCAGATTGCCAGGTTGGGCACTTCGCCAGATCTGCCAGATTGGCTTTAGGGCCAGAGTGCCTGTTTGGAATGTTTGCCAGATTGGGGGTGTCCCCCCTTAAGGGGTGCGCCGTGATCTTTGTTTCGGCATCCGCCAGATTGGGTCGTATACCAGATTGCCCCTCAAATCATGTATATGTGATGTTGTGGCCGCTTACCAGATTGGAATTTGTTCGCCAGATTGGGCTTCGCCAGATTGAAGCAGATTGACCCTTTTTGCCAGATTGCCAGATTGGACCCGCCAGATTGGCGCCATATTGACTTCGACTAGCCAGTGCACTATACAGTTTGCACCAGTTCATTTCCACAGCATGGATTGCATTCGATGTGTTCCTTTCTCAAGAGAAAGATTCCACCCCCCTTCCCCCCATGGGGTTATCCCCCGCCCCCCTTCGCATATAGCGATGTATTCCGGTGTGGCTGCATCGCTCATTTTCCATATGAATCCACCAAATCCCAAACGGGTGGTTATCGCTTCCCTCCTCCCCCCTTCCCCGGGAAAACGGATGGTTCTCTGGGTGGACTTGTGGATCCTTATAGGTTTCTGGTGATTATGGGCAATGGGTTGCTTCCCCAGGTCAGGCCCTACCAGGGATGCTCCGACTTTTGTCGAAGTTCAATGTCGCAAACCGAAGTGCGGTCCCCTCATGGCGCCGCATTGGATTGCGCATCGCGTTCGCCCCATCTGCCCGGATAGCCATCTTTTCGTGGAAATACCCCCCACATCTTACGTGGGGCCTTCCTTTTCTTTGGACACCCCGCGCAGTACTCATTCCCCCTTCGCACAATCACTAACTCAATCGCAAACACGCCCTCATCATAACAGCACCAGCCTCATCATCATCATCATCATCACCACCACCATCATCATCATCACTCACAACATCATCATCATGCACTCAACCACTCACACCATCCTCAGCATCGCTCACACTCTCACCACACACGATCAATCTCTTACAAAACCAACTCATCATCAGCAGCCATCATGATCGATATGTCGGCGAATATGGCCCGCAGACCATGTTATCAACCCGAACCGGTCATCCGAATCGTGTAGATGTGATCACCTTCGGGCCTGGAGCCTTGAATCTGGAAGAGGTCTCGTGTTGGAGCCTCGTCAGTGAGTGAAGAAGTCGCATGCGGGATCCCCTTCCCTAACTGTGGGGCCCGCAGATCGCGTTAGTAATCCGAGCGGGTCGTCCGAATCCTGAAACTGTCTGCATGTTCGGGCTTGCGCGAGGGAGAGAAAGGGAATGACGCAGATGAGGCAGTAAGGGCGCTTCACCAATCACGAGGACGACGATGAGACATGTTTCCAGACTCGCCGAAGGAATTTTCATACGGGTTTCAGGGCCGGGGTAACTTTATGTGTGACCCGCCAGTTGTAGTAGTAAAAGTGTAGTAGTAGTAGTAGTAGTAGTAGTAGTAGTAGTAGTAGTAGTAGTAGTAGTAGTAGTAGTCGTAGTAGTCGTAGTAGTCGTAGTAGTAGTAGTAGTATAGTAGTAGTAGTAGTAGTAGTAGTAGTATAGTAGTAGAAGTACCAGTAGTAGTAGTAGTAGTAGCAGCAGTAGTAGTAGTAGTGTAGTCGTCGTCGTAGTAGTCGTAGTAGTCTTTGTAGTTGTAATAGTACTAGTAGTAGGTAGTAGTAGTAGTTAGTAAGTAGTAGTAGTAGTAGTAGTAGTAGTAGTAGTAGTAGTGTAGTAGTAGTAGTAGTAGTAGTAGTAGTACTAGTAGTAGTAGTAGTAGTAGTAGTAGTAGTAGTAGTAGTAGTAGTAGTAGGAGTAGGAGTAGTAGTAGTAGTAGTAGTTGTTGTTGTTGTTGTAGTAGTAGTAGTAGTCGTCGTCGTCGTCGTAGTCGTCGTAGTATTACAAGTAGAAGTAGAAGTACCAGTGGTAGTAGTAATAATAGTAGTAGAAATGATGGTAGTGGTAGTAGTAGTGGTAGTAGTAGTAGTAGTAGTTGTTGTGGTTGTCGCAGTAGTAATAACAGTAGTCGTGGTCGTAGGAGTAGGAGTAGCAGTAGTAGTTGCAGTAGTAGTCGTTGTAGTAATAGTAGTTGTAGTCGTAGTCGTAGGGGTAGCAGGAGTTTTTGCAGTAGTATTGTAATAGTCGTAGTATTCGTTATAGCTGTGCAAGTAGTTTCCGTAGTGGTCGTAAGGTTGGTATGGGAAAAAAGATAGCAGACGTAGCAATATTGGTGATACTGGTATTACTTGGCAGGTGCACCAGGAGGAGAAGCGCAGGTAGCACTGGTAGTAGTAGTAGTAGTAGTAGTAGTAGTAGTAGTGGTAGTAGTAGTAGTAGTAGTAGTAGTAGTAGTAAGTGTAGTAGTAGTAGCAGTAGTAGTAGTAGTAGTAGTAGTAGTAGTCGTAGCAGTAGCAGTAGTAGTAGTAGTAGTACGAGTCGTAGCAGTAGTAATAGTCGTAATAGTAGTAGTAGTAGTCGTCGTAGTAGTAGTCGTAGTAGTAGTAGTAGTAGTAGTAGTAGTAGTAGCAGTAGTAGTAGTAGTAGTAGTCGTAGTCGTAGTAGTAGTAGTAACAATAATTATAGTAGTAGTAGTAGTGGTAGTAGGAGTAGTAGTCGCAGTAGTAGTAGTAGTAGTAGTAGTAGTAGTGGTAGACGTCCTTGTCGTCCTAGTCGTACTCGTATCAATAGTAGTAGTAGTAGTAGTAGTAGTAGTAGTAGTAGTAGTAGTCGTAGTCGTAGTAGTAGTAGTAGTAGTAGTAGTCGTAGTAGTAGCAGTAGTAGTAGTCGTAGTCGTAGTCGTAGTCGTAGTAGTGGTAGTAGTGGTCGTGTGTTAGTTGTAGTAGTAGTAGTAGTAGTAGTAGTAGTAGTAGTAGTCGTAGTACGAGCAGTAGTAGAAGTAGTAGCAGTAGGCAGTAGTAGTAGTGTAGCAGCAAGTAGTAGTAGTTAGTAGTAGTAGTAGTAGTAGTAGTAGTAGTAGTAGTAGTAGTAGTAGTACTAGTAGTAGTAGTAGTAGTAGTAGTAGTAGTAGTAGTAGTAGTAGTAGTAGTAGTAGTAGTAGTAGTAGTAGTAGTAGTAGTCGTAGTAGTCG
>CAUYUJ010016394.1:479186-484186 GCA_963575745.1 Prorocentrum cordatum | reverse complement strand
AACTACTTGACAGTGATCGCGGGATGGCCGCGTACGATCCAAGTTTAGCCGCGAGGTGCATGTTGTATTTTTTGTCAGGGATTTTAGCCCTGCGGACAGCAGGGAGTATGCTGACACCCCCGCCGTCCGTGTCAAAGACAATGCGAAGTACTCGCGGGCCTCACGAACATGATTCAAGAATATGCCCCCAAATGCACTCTGCATGGATTTGTGATAGGGATGGTGGGGGGGCCACATCGGGTTGGCCGCGCATGCTCCAAATGTGGAGGTAGAGTGCGGCTTGTATTGTTTTTTGACAGGGGTGGTTGGGGGCGGGTGGGCATGGTGTCGGCACGGTGCCTGGTTGGCCCCCGGTCGACTGGGGGAGGGGGTGTATATTAACAAGGAGCAGTGATCAACCCCTCCCCGACAAGGGGTTGCGGAAAAAGAAGGAAAGACATCGTGAGACCGTCTGTCGCCCAGAGGGCTGGCGGGATTTTGCGCCCACAAGCGCCAAACGTGGGGGCAGTGTTCGCACTGTCGCATCGTTTGTGGGCTGGCACGAATGCGACTCCTGCGTCTGCCCGGCGCCCCTGCCCCCCCCCTTCACGTGCCCCACAGCCTTGGGCCACCGCACCGCGTGCGCGCGGCGCTGGAGCGGCCTCGCGGGGCCCGTCCGCGCGCGCGGCTCTGCGCGCTTGGCGTTCGCCTCCATGGAGAGGGGCCCCGCGAGGCCCGTGGCGCGCACGCTGCCCGTGCGAGGCCGCGTGCTGCGCGTTGTCCCACCCGCCCGCGCCCCCGGGGGTTCTTCGCGCCCCGGGCGCTTCGGGCGCCGCCGACACGCGCGCCAAGGCGACGCTCGGAGCGCCGCGCCCCCATGTCTTGGGAGCGGCGTTCCCCTGGGTCGCGGAGCGGCGTGAGTCACGGGGCAGGCATGCGTGGTGCCTCTTAGGTTTGTGCGTGGAAGGTTCAAGCGTGTGTCAATATCCTGTCTGTGAGTTTGAAATGAATTTCAATCTTGGGTCTCGGAGATTACATGCGTGTCGGGGCTGTGCTTCTAAAGCTTAATGAAGTGCGTGTCAGGATTGTGTCTCTAAGGATTAAGTGCGCGCCAGGATTGTATGTCTAATGTTTAAATGCGTGTCAGGATTGTGTCTCCAAGGTTGAAGGGCGTGTCGGGATTGTGTTTCTAGGGCTTTTGCGTGCGTGAATGTGATGTCTCTGAGGTTTACTTGCGCGTCAGAATTGCGCATCTGAATTTCAAGTGCGCGTGAGGTTCTCAGAAGGAGAAGGAGGAAGATGATGATAGTGAGGAGGAATCAAGAGCCCTTTCCGGTAGAAGATCTGGAAGGGTCCCGCCCGGAGATCCAGTCGATTCGGCGTTGCCCCCTGTTTACCCAGAGAAACACAAGATTTTCCCGGGGAGCCAACTCTTTCCCCGAGAACCATTTTTTCTCTCCCCCCCCGGTCTTGGCCAAATCATCGTATGCGCGCGCACTTGTTTATCTCAACAGATCATGTCCAAGAGCCCTTGGCAACAGAAGCTGCACAAAGTCCACGCGCGCACATGTCGAAACCATACCAAGCACATTGGCGTTGCTCGCACTTCAACGCAACAGCAAGAACATCCTGTTTTCCATCGCGAAGATCGCAGTTTTTTTTGCCCGCGCGTTTCTTGGTGTCATGGGAAAGCCAAGTGGCTGTCCCGATCTTATCCAATATCCACATTCTTTTTTATCACCACGCGGCCGTGTTGACCCAGCATGCGTCCAGTGCGCAAACCCGTATCAAATAGTTATGCGGGCCACATGCGGGGGTTGCCACGCGCGAGTGTCGAAATTCTTCCAACACCTTCGATGTCCAACGCGTTTCAAGACAGAGTTTTTCAAACATATATGAAGCGACAACTGCCGTTGAACAGTGCGTCTATCAAGTTTCTCTCCCGCGCGCGCACTCCCTCACCATCAATTTCATCAGCACCACTGCGTCATCCCCGTTATCATGATCGCCAATTGCCGCCATGGCCGCCACCATCAGCCACCCACCTTCCTCACCGACGCATGGACATCGTCATCGTCACGGTCATCACCAACGTCGGCGCCGTCATGGGCTTTGCCGTCGTCATCGTCACCCTCGCCACCAGCCACCACCATCGTTACCATCATCGTTGCCGCCGTTGTCGGCGTCATCATGATATTGCGCCCGCCCGACTCACCGTCCCGTATTGAGGTGCCCGTTCGCCAGCGCGGCGTGTTAGACGCGCGTGGGGCTATCCCATTGGTATAAGGCCCATCGCGCGAACTTGTGTCAGCTGTGTCAAGCCAGCTGGCTGCTATGCGCGCGAGCTTGCGCGCGCTAGCGCAGTCGCAGAGATGCGCCAGCCATTGCCAAGTAGTCACTCCAATCTCGGCCGCATGGGTTGTGCCGAATGGGTTGCGGGTGGAGGGTGGGATGACTGCGCGAGCATTGGAGTTGACGGCTTCAAGTTTTACAGGGTAGGTGTCGCCGCATAAGTTGCACCATCTAGAGTTTGTTTTCAAAGGAAGACTAGACTCCACCACCTTCCCAAACCTGGACTTGACCGCCCCCCCTGGGGTATCGCAAAATACGTATGAATGTGCCGCACCGTTCCTTGCCCACACGAAACGATGCCATCCCAGCCAGGCCGGTTTTCGCCTCTCTTCCACCCCCTGTCATCCTTACAAAATATGGTACTATGCGCGCTCATTCGTTTTATCCAGAAAAGGTAGGCTTCCAATACTACATGGCAACGAACGCACAAAGCTCACACGCGCGCGCACGCATATGGAAATCGAACCAGACACATTAGTTCTGCAATCGCTTCAACAAAACAACGCCGGTGTTGCAACCCTGATCTTGCAGATACTCTGTCCGCGCGAATTTGCGAATTTCACATAACATCCGTATGAATTCAGCAATGTCGTCCGGAACCCGCATTCTCATGCCACCACGAAGCGAATCCGCATTGATCCAGCATGCGACCAGTGCACGGATTCTCTTCAAAAAATACCACGCGGGCCACACGCGCACGCCGCCATGCGCGCGTGCCGAAATGTTGCCAGCATCTTCGTTGTTCGACCCGCTTCAGGTTATTATTCTTCAAGGACATTTAAAAAACATTGGGTTCAAAATTTGCCGGACTTGTTGAATTCCCCCCCCCTCGCGAGCGCTTTTCCTGATCATCACCCTCATCAGCGCGTTCGCATCACCGCCGTTATCGTTACCGCCAGTCGCCGCCGTTGCCGCCATCATCAGTCAACCATCTTCCGCACTGACACATGGACATCGTCATCGTCACCGTCATCACCAGCATCAGCGCCGTCATTGGCTTTGCCGTCGTCATCGTCACCCTCGGCACTAGCATCGCTACACTCATCATCGTTGCCGCCGTTGTAGACGTGATCATGCAATTTCTTCTGCCCGAGTCACCGACCCGTACTGAGGTGCCAGTTCGCCAGCGCGGCCTGTGAGACGCGTTGGGAAGGCCGTCTCGGCAAGCGCCATCGCGACCGCATCAGCTCGGCCAAAGCAGCTGGCTGCTCTGCACGCGAGCTTGCGCGCGCCAGCGCGGCCGCACAAATGTGCCAGCCAGGGCCAAGCATATGCGCAATCGCGCCCGCACGGGCTATGCAAAACAAGTTGCGGGTGGGAGGGTGGGGTGACTGCGCGAGCAGCGTAGTTGTCCATTGGGCACAAGGTATTGAATCCCACAGATAGCACCACATATAATGCACTTCGAGAGTGCGACCGCTCATTGGTTGAGGACCACGGTGGCGAACACTTTCTCACAACATGCTTGTAGTGCTTTGTATATGTGCGTTTTGTCGACACGCTTCTCTACACTAGCTAGAGGTCCATCACCTCCTCCTCTTCCTTATCCTCCTCCTCCTCCTCCTGCTCCTCCCCTCCTTTCCTCCTGAGATTAATTTGCGCCTGCTCCGTGCCATCAGGCTCGCCACAGGTGCGAGCGGTTGAGCTAGGCATTACATTCTGCGCGAACCGACGTGCGCGTCTCCTCCGCCTCCTCCGCCTCCCCGCCAGTTCCAAGGCCTCCAAAGCGGAGATTCGGCCCTCCGCCTGTGGGGGATAATTGGGATTTTGTTCGCACCTTCTCGGTTCTCTACCAGTTCGGCCGAAGGAGGATCATCGCCGCCACCGCCGCCTGGGGGCTCCCCCCAAGCAACGAGGTGGGCCCCGGGGGCGGTGCGGAGGCAGCCCTTGTACCCCCCACTCGCCCCCAGTCGTAACTTGCGCGACGTACGACTCCCCCACGGCCAGCCCAGCCACGGTTCACTCCGCTCCCCATTCGTCTCTCCTTTTCCTGCGTGTCCTCCGCGTCCTCGTCCTACTAGAGGCACCCAAGACGCTCCAAGAGGCCTCGGCGACAATGCCAAGATCGCTGATTTTACTAAGGATTCGGCCACCTGTTGGCCACAGTCCTCCTTCACCCCTGCCCCCCCCAATCCACGGGGTGGTCCGCAGAGCGCTGGGGAGGCAACGTCCTCGTCGCCCCGAGTCTGAATCACCTCCGAGCGCCCGGCCGAGCTCTCCTCCTTCCTGGTCCCCGAGCAGGCCTCGCCAGGGGCTGCCTGGAAGGCCTTGAGAAGGTGGACGTCCGCTGCGCCTTCAACGACCCCTGTCTCTCCATCATCCACAGCCATCTCGGCCCAGGCGGTTGCAAGCCCAATCTCGTGTGTCCGACGACGACTTCGGTGCCATCCGCTCCCCTTCCTCCCTCTTAGCGGCAGTGCGCTCGTTTGTGAGGGTACTCCTCTTGCCTGGAGCGACGGGCTCGCGCGTGCGCGACCTGCATGCAGAGGCCGTTGCTGGCGGCGGTGGGGCCCGCATGACCACTGGCTGCATGCGCGGCGGGGTCTCCGAGGTCCCTTGCTGCACCAACTGATGCACCACGAGCTCGGACTGCGCGAGCAGGTGCGATTGCCAGGCTCGTTACGTCAAGGCCGGGCGACGCAGTGGAGCGGAGCGGATTGGACAGACGA
>CAUYUJ010016394.1:441686-474186 GCA_963575745.1 Prorocentrum cordatum | reverse complement strand
ACGGCATGGGCCAAGTGCAGACTGCGCTGGCGGCTCAGGTCGAGGAGGTCAAGTCCTGTGTGCGAGCGCAGGAGCAACGTCATTGCCAACTACGAGCTGATGCGGTTCGTGCACAGAAGGAGGTCGCCGACGCCACGTCGAGGTTGGAGGCGGAGATGCAGCGCATGGGTCGCATCATTGGCATCATGGAGGAGGCGCGACCCCTGCCCCCCTCGCCTGGGCCATCCTGGTCGCGCGACATCGACCGAGCTGTGGTCGTCATCGCGTCCAAAGTCCCGATCCCCATCAGCGCACTGGATGGAGCGCTGCAAGAGGTGGTCACGCCCGCGGAGCTCGCAGGCAAATACAAGTTCGAGGGGGAGGAGATGGGCACCATGTTCTTCATGCGCATGGAGGGCAATGCGAGCCTCGCGGAGCAGAGGGCACGCAAGCTGCTGGGCTGCATGCGGATTGGCCAGGGCAGGGACCTGTCCTGGAGGGGGCTGTCGGCGAAGTTCCCCACGGGTGGGTCCACTCAGATCTACCTCTCGGTGGGCAAGAACGGGCGTCAGGTCGCGCTGAAGATCGCGGCGAAGAAGATGCGCAAAATGGTGGAGCCTGTCGTCGGCCAGCGGATCTTCGTCAACCCCATCGGCCCGCGCCACTCCGAAGCCACGCTCTCGCTCAACTGGCGCCAGTCCTCAAGGTGTCTGTTCCACCCCCAGGTGCTACACCGGTGGTGCAGTGGAACGCGAGAGCGCTGGACCACATGGGGCTCAACCGTGAGAGGCTCAACGACGCTGCGCAGCCGCTTGTGGAGCCAGAAGCTCAAGAGTGGATACTTTAGCACCTTTGCTCGAGTATGGGGACGTGCAGGAGCCCTGAGGATGGGCACCTGGAACTGTCGTGCGCATTGCCACCGCAAGGCACGCACGGCTATGAGTCGGACGACGTTCCTCCGCAAATTTTGGCCGGATGGCATGGTACTGGGTCTTCAGGAAGTGCATGGTTCTGAATGCATCCTACGAGACCTCCTCAAGCAAGCGAGAGTTCGGGCACAATTTTGTATTTCGTTTGCTCCAGGTGAACGTGAAGGCTCTGGTGGAGTGGCCACGCTCTTTCCCTGTTTCACGGGGCCTGGCGAAGTTCTATGGCAAGACGAAGAGATTGTCCCAGGTAGGATCCTGCGTGTTGCCGCGGCCTACTACGAGGATGTGCATGAGCAGCGAGGCCGCAACGTTTTTGTGCATTGGAATGTTCGCAATTCTGACATCCCTGCAGCGGTCGCAAGACAAGTTCGAGACAGTATTCGAGGTGATCTCCTCTGGGCCGCCCATAGACCTGATGAGCGCGCTGTCGTGATCTCAGTTGATTTCAACTTCGGCGACCACCTGGGGCACCAGAATTTCGAGTTCCCTGAGCACACCGCCGCCCGTGCCGCGCACCCCCAGGAGAGGCGATGGGCCCAGAAGCTCCGCGGCGCCGCCGAGATGGTCGCCCCGCGGGCCACCTACTGGCACCCTGCTCGTCGACGCGCCTCCAGGATCGACAGGATCTTCTTGGGATGGCCGCCCTGGCATCCTGGTCAGTCGGCGCAGGTGGCGGAGGTGCATGGTGAACCTGAAGAACTCCACAGACAGAACATCAGCGACCACGCGCCGGCGCGCGCGTCCCACGACGGCGCGCCCCCGCGACAAGCCCGCCCCAATCGCGGCCCACATCATCCAGCATGAGAGTTTCAGGTGGGGGATCGAGCAGTCCATGCAGGCGTGCCAACTGGAGGAGACGTCGGCTGACATCCGACACCGCGCATGCACCCGCATCCTGCAAGCTGCTGCCCGCGAGGTGCGTGAGTTACTACTACGTCATGTCTCCTGGTCCAAGAGCGCGGTCGCCACGATATATGGGCAGGCTGCCCGTGCCCTGGCCCGTCGTGATCGCAAGATGGGCACGCTACTGCTGGAGAGACACACATGGCTGAACGAGATGATGGAGATTGACGAGGTTGCGGGCGCGCGGCTCGCGAACGCCCCCGAGTTCAAGCGCCGCCGCACTCTCGCCCAGAGGAAGGAGGCCAACGCGTCGAGCGCTGAGCTACGACGAGGGCTGGATGCTTCACCGGACGGTCGGCTACGAGGACAGCTGCGGGCGCTCCAGCGCCGCTCGGCCCTGTGGGCGCCGTCGTCCCGCCGCTACCTTGGCGCCCTCCTCGTCGATGGGGTCAAGACGCAGACGGCGGAGCAGCTGCATGCTGGGCTGGCGGCCCACTGGGGCAAGGTCTTCTGCCCGCCGTGCCAGGCGCCTGCCGAGCGAGAGCAACGCTCACGTCAGGCGCGCACCTTCCTGGCCAAGTATGGTGTTCCCAAGCCTGCCCGGGACGTGATCCCCTCGCCGTCGTCGTAGCACATCGAGGTGGCCCTGGCGAGAGCCAAGCCCGCCATGCCTGGTCCCGACGGTCTTCCCGCCACTGCGCGGCGGGCCCATCGGCATGGCATTGACGTGCTCACGGCAGCCATGGAATGGATAGCGAGCGGAGGACTCATGCTTGACGGCTTCAGTGATGGCGCATGCGTGTTCCCTCCGAAGAAGGTACTGGACTCGGAGGGCGCTGAGGTGGTCCGCGACCCGATGGACACGAGGCCTCTGATGCTGAAGAACACGGGTGCGAAGGCCATCGCAAGTGCTGCCAACAGGTGCCTGAGCGTGGCGGCCGCTAAGGTGGCCCCCTTCCTGCCAGAGAGGTTTCGTGCAGCACCGCAACTTCATCGAGCACGTGATCGAGATGGAGCCTCGCCCGCATCGCCTCCACGCGCTCGATGGAGGCGCTCGAGAGACGGGGCTCGGCTGTGTCTGCGTGGAACCACCCCTTCCTCTTCAGCTTCGACTTCGCGCATGCGTTCCCGAGCGTGCGCCGCGACTGGATCGAGTGGGTGCTGCAGCGCTGGGGTCCCCCGGGCGGCGCGTTCGAGCTCATCATGACCCCATGTGCGGACGCCCGCGGCCTGGGCACCTCACCGATGCGAGCGGTCATGTTCGCCATCAGGTCGGGCGCACTCCAATGCGACCCCCTTCGCTGGCACGGTGTTCGCACTTGCTGTCTCCCCGTTCGCCGCTGCTCACGAGGACCAGCTCGAGACTCGTCGCAGAGGCCTGGCTCGCTGGTGTGCGGACGATCTTGGAGCAGTGACGGTCAACCTTGAAGGCGTGCGGTGCTCGGGACGACTATTCCGTGTATTCGAACGACTGGCAGGACTCGCTCTCAAGTTACCGAAGTGCGTCTGTGTATCGCTGGAGGGCCCCTTCTGCCACGGCGACACCCAGCAGGTGCAGCAGCTGCTGGAGTCGGTCTGCCCTGGTTGGGCACGCTTCTCGGTCGCGTCACAGCTGGAGATGCCAGGCTGCCTTCTGGGGCCATCGGTGGCGCTGGAGCCGCAGTGGAGGGCCCCGCTCACCAAGTGGCGCCAGCGTGCCGCTGCTGCGGCATCCACTCCGCTGGATCCAACGACGCTGCTGCACGACTACCCGGCAAATCTGATCACGGTGCTGAGCTATAAGGCGCAGGTGTACTCGCTGCCCCCCAGCTCTGTATGCCGACGAACAGTTCGTCCTCACCAGGCTCTTGCGGGCGTCGGGGAGCCTGCTGCGACGGAACGACCTCTTCCACTTGAAAGAGCTTGGCCTGCCGCAGATCACACCCGTGAAGGCGTTTGCGCTGGCCTCGCGGACGAGAGCGGGCGCTGCCACGGTCTCCTCGTGGCGCGGCGTCGCGAGCAGGCTGGGCGCGGTGGCGCTGGCGACGCTGCCCATCGCTAGGGCCGCGGCGACCCCCTGGCCCGACTTCTGGCAGGCGCCTTCGGTCGCCCACACGATTCGAGAGGCGAGTGAGGGGACCAGCTGCACGGTCACCTCCCTCGACGTGCGCCTGGCCGCAGGAGCTCGGCCGCGCGTCCGAGAGGAAATAGAGGGGGGGCGGGGAGGTTGGGCGGGACGACCGCTCAGTCGAATTCAGAGCAGAATCATTCGTATTCTAATACAGGGTGAGGTTTTTAGAGCCTCCGTGTCCGAGCTGATTTGCAAGAGGCTCCCCATCTGGTTCCCTGTAGCCCCTAGAGATGTCGCCGACATAGACTGGGGCCTGGTGCGTGCGTGCCTCTCTGAGGTCCCTCCCGCCTGGAGGATAGCATGCACCAAGACCTGGTTTGGAGGATGGGTCACGGACACTCGTCTCCAGAATCTTGACCGCAGGTTTGTCTTGGGCTGCGATGCGAGATGCAGTCTCAAACACTATTTCGTGTGCCCACATCTCCGCGGCCTCGTAGAGAGAATGTCCTCAGGCCCTCTGCAGTCTTCTCCCCTTGTCGCTCTCTCTCTCTCTCTTGTGTCCCCCTCCCCAGCGCGCACGAGGAATGTGGCTTTGATGTTCCAGCTGCATCGCATGATGCACGCGTACAGAGCCCCTGATGCCCCCCAACTGGCCTCGAGTGTCGCCCTTTCGATTGCGAAAGCCGCTCGGCGAGCCGTAGATCTGTGAATTGGGCGGCGCAGGAGGCAGCGTAGAGAGAGGGAGAACTCGCGGCACGACGCTGTGCCTCCTCCTCCTCCTCCTCCTCCTCCTGAGCCTCCTCCTCCACCCCCCCTCCTCCTCCTCCTCCTCCTCCTCCTCCTCCTCCTCCTCCTCATCATCATCATCATCATCATCCTCATCCTCCTCCTCCTCCTCCTCCTCCTCCTCCTCTTCCTCCTCGTTCAGTTGGCACCTGGCTTGTCCGTCCTCGGTACCTCGGTTTCGAGTACCTCGTCATGTACAATGTCATCTACCTCGGCGCCAAGGGCGCCACCTGAGGCCCTCCAGGTTGCGGGTCGGTCCCCGCCGCGGTAGCGGGGCTGAGGAGGAGACCCCCTTCGGCGCACGCTCCGCCTCCTCCTCTTCCTCCTCTTTTGCTTCGTCTTCTGCTTCTTGTTCCTCCTCCCGTCCTTCCCTCCCTTCCCTCCCTCTCTCCCTCCCCTCCCTTCCTCCCTCCCTCGTCGCCCCATGAGGTGGGCCGCGGTGCGACAGGGAGGCGGAGGAGGCGCCCCGGTCGCCGCATGCGCGGCCAGGGCGGCCAGACGCAGGTGCCCCTCGGCGTCGCCGCTGTCGTCGTCGCCGTCGCGGTCGTCGCAGTCGTCGTCCCCCCCGCCGTCATCATCGCCGTCGTCGCGGAGGGGGAGGCGGAGGGGGAGGAGGAGGAGGAGGAGGAGGAGGAAGAGGAGGAGGAGAAGGAGGAGAAGGAGGAGGAGGAGGAGAAGGAGGAGGAGGAGGAGGAATGAGACGAGGAGGACGGGGAGGAGGAGGAGGATGAGGATGAGGAGGAGGAGGATGAAGAACAGGAAGAAGAGGAAGAAGAGGAGGAGGAGGAGGAGGAGGACTGTATTGGATTATATTGGATTATATAGGATTGGTCACGTCTGTGGTGCAAGTCAGGGACTAGCAGGCGGCAAGCATCCAACCAGAAACATGTACTGGCTGCCACCGCCGGCTGGTAAACGTCACCAGATCAGCTGGCGGATAGCACTTCAACCCGGCAGCCGGGAGACAGGGATGAGCTCCTCAAGGGCAACACTATTGCCCTTGGCGTGTGATGGATGCTTAACCTCCCGCACTTGCTTTAGATTAGACTTGAGGTGGTCACAGCTGGCCCCCCATAGGGCATTGTTTTGCAAGCTTGCTAAGCCGCCCTGCTTCCTTCATGCTGAATATCACCCCATCCAGGGTATTGAGTCACATGCAGGGGGTGGGAGCGCAGATTCGCGAATAGAGCAGGAAGCTCGGGGTGTGCCTGCTTGCAAGCAGGTGTGTGCAGGGGAGTGTCCCGCAGGCTGCGCCTCAGGCAGACTCGACAGATCCACCCAGACTGCCTCCACACTCAGCTGTGGCTTCCCACCGTGAGAGACCAGAGGGCACAGCAAGGTCGATATCAGGAGGAGGGACAGGGGGACTGACAAGGGGAGGGGCAGGGGGCAGGGGGGGGAGAGGAAATAGAGGGCCCTGCAACCGCGCCCAAAACCTCGCGGCCAGCTGCTGCACCAGCACGGGCCCTCCCCGTAGCTGCCCCTCCCCTGGCCAACCGCTCCTTCGGCCGAGGGGGGGCTAGGGGGCTCCAGTGCAGCAGTGCCTTCAAGACGAACTTGAGGTATGCTGGGCCAAAGCATCACACTCACGATACTACTCGTCAAGCTCAGCAGCCGAAGGGCGCGAGTGCGAAAACGCTGCTGATTTGGCAAATACACGGCCCAGTGGTTTCCTTTAGCCTGGATCAACTCCTCTCTGTAGGGAGTGAGGCTGTCCAGATCTACATGGACTTTCACGTTAGAGACTTGTAGCTGCTCACGCGGTCCGGGTAATATAGCAACCCCAAGAAGCTTCACTCGGGTATAGTAGGACCTTCGATCAAGGACAGCCTCAGGAGCCTTCTCTGTAGTACCTGCAAGACCCTCGTAGTCGGTGCAGAACTCACTGGATAAGGTGCATATCTGCGCGAAGCTGGGCTGGTCTGAGGAAGGAGCTGACCTTCTTTACCTACCAGATATCGAAACATGCACTTCGCCATGACCCGTGGTAGAGACACAAACCCACCCAGCACAACGGTGTACCCGATGCCCTTGTTTGCAACAAGATCCATCCCAGAAAAGTATCTTTCCTCTAAAGGCCTTAAGGGCAGTAGCGCCAGGATCCACGCAGTGGAGCTCGTACTGCTCATGCCCGAAACCGTCAGGTGGACAACATGATTCCTGGCTCAACTTGGAAGCCTAAAATCAAGGGACCCTTACCACCACCACTGATAACCCATATCATGAACCAACTCTGTGAGAAGCTCATCTCGCAGCGCCCTCGTGGCGGGGCAGACGAACAGTCGGCGATGCAACTCATCAGATGCATCACCGCAAAGCGGAGAAGACGAATCAGGAATCACGTAGCCCATTTGCGCGAGGCGCCATTGGGTGCAGATGCACTGCAGAAAAAAAGCTTCCAACATTCGCTTCTCAGCCGCACTAAGGGCATCAGAAGACGGAAGGCCCGTAGCAACATACAGATTCACCCTTTTTCACCCTACAACCCGATTCTCTGGGCAGCCTTCGGGAGTGCTGTCTCATCCAAACAGCCTTCAAATCCAAGATCATTTTGGCGGGGGAAGTGATGGTGAGGTAGATTTCGTCCCCGAGGTGATCGACCCAGACGACAGGGGTCTTGAACGACTGGGAAACACGGGCCAGGGACAGCACGGCAGCCCCGAATGGCCCTTGATCTGGTTGCAGGTCCTGGGCCTTTGATGAAGCACCTGCTCAGCAAGTTCGCGCAGCCCAGCAAGGGAAGACTCAAACATCGCTGGACGTAGTTGCCTTCCAAACCGAATTGGCCCAAGTCAGAGCTGGCCCAAACACCAACTTGTGGGTGGGGTCATCGTGAAGAAGCAGAGTCAAGGTTCGGGAGCGGGAGGGGCAGGTCGAATCCACCGTCTGCAAGAATAATGATTGGGCAGAAGGCACTTCCCTCCTATCCAAGCCCACCACCTCCGCCCCGTAATATCCACAACTGTGTAACCCACTGATGTACAGGCGCTGCGGCGCTGCATGTCGGTACCTCCCTTCTTGACATCCGCCGAACGCCACTTCCGCACTCGAAGGTTCCTGATCCGATCAGCGAGGTTGATTCGAGCCCCCTTGCGACATCGAAACTGCCCGGCTGTAGTATCAATGCCAAGATTCGTAGCGGATCGCAAGTTGGAGGTACCCGCAAATTTGCCCATAGCCTTCGCTAGGTCACTGCGAAGGGAACCAGAGTTGGCCACAACGGCCGACTTCTTCGAGGCATGGCAGCCGAAGTTTTCCTCAATTCGCCGGATGGCCTCCGAAGAATTGGTCGCAGTTATGTTAATCAAGGCACGCTAGCAGGATCAATGTTCATGTTCATCCAGTCATCGATGACAGAAAAGATCAGACAGCCCATGGTTCTCAACAAAGGTCTTCACGGTGTGGAAATGTGAGCTGTTTGAGCTTAATCATCTCTTGTACTGCCTGTATAGTTACTTGTCATACACATATATGTTCGCACGTGTGCGCGCATCCGCTGCTGTTTTGACCCAGGCACCTTTCGACACCATGTCTCTCTCTCGAGAGAAAGCATCCCTCGTTTCCGCCACTGGCCGTCCTTGACGCGTCAGTGGTAGCGGAGCGGACGGTCTTCCCCGGCCGTCTCCAGTGACCGCCGCCATGCCGGCGGACGGGCAGCCTCCGGCTGCTAGCAGTGGCGATCGAGATAAGGATGACTCTCAGGGAGAACAAGGCGAGAGAGGCCGCGAGGCCCAGAGTGGCGCGCCCCAGGGCGCGACTGGCAGCAGCAGCAGTTTCACATCGGCGCAGGCGCTCGAGCTGAGGAGCATCCTGCGCGAGGAGATCAAGGCGGCCTTGGCCGCCTCAGGTACCGCGGGCCCTACGTCGGAAGGTGCGGCTCAACCGGCCCGCGACTCAGCATCCGGGTCCGACCCGTGGGAGGAGCTCGGCAACGATCCCTGGCGGGAAGGATCCAAGCGAGGCGTCGGCGAGAATGAAGGAGCGCGATGGGCAGGCAGAGGCTGGTGGTCAGCCTCGGCCGACGCGCCGAAGGATTCTCAGGACGACGCGGACTTGGGCCAGAAGAAGTGGAGCGCCAGAGACTGGCGCGGCAGCAGCAGCAGCAGTACGTGGCGGCAGTCCCCAGAGGACTGGTCATCTTCGTGGTGGGAGAAGCCTGATCTGAGCGACCCCGACGCGTGGTTGGGGTGGGGCGAGTACCGCCTGTGGCGCCGAGGCATGCGGCGCTGGCTAGCCGGGACCGGTGTCTCGGTCGGCCGTCGTGCAGACAAGATCCTGAAGGTGCTGGACCTCGACTTACGCAAGAAGTTCGAGGACCTATCGGACGACATCCTCGTTTCCGAGGCCGGCCCGCAGGCGATCCTCGATCGCCTGGACGTGCTCAGCGGCCAGAGGCAGGACGACGAGATGAGACGAGCCGGCCGCGAGTGCTTGTTCGGGTTTCAGCGCCGGCAGGGCGAGACGCTGAGCATCTACGCGGCCAGGATGGACCAAGTGTTCGACCGCCTCTCCTCGCAGGGGCTCGAGTTGAACAGCAAGTGGCGACGTCTGTTCATTGAGGGAGGAGTCGGCCTGGACGACTCACAGAAGCAGATGCTCAATATTCTCAGTAAGAACTCGGGAGAATACCAGGACCTGCTCCACGCCATTCGAGAGATGGATACGCAGCGAAATGAGAGCCTGACCCAAGGCAAGAAGACGTTCGCAGAGTTCGAGCAGACGTCACACCCTGCGTTCTACGACGACGAGGATGCCAGCAGTGTCTCATCCATGGATTCCAGTCAGGAGCAGACGGTTCTGGTGACAATAGACAAAGCAGACCTCTCGGAGCTAGAAGTCCCAACCATTTTGGCAGAGCTCGCCTCCGAGAGGCGCAAGACGTGGAAGGATAACAAGGACTGCAAGAGGCGGCTGAAGGTAGACCGGAAGTATTTCCCGACGCCGCCCCCTGCTCACCCAGGAGCCCGTCCTCCGCGACCGCGTCGTGGACAAGACGGACAGTATCGACCTCGCAAGACGAGATTATCTCCTCAGCAGTCAATGAAAGTCACGAAATGCCACAAGTGCCATCAGAAGGGCCACTGGGCCAAGGAGTGCCCGAACCCTCCAGCATCAGGTCCCCCGGGGACGTCGCCGAAGCAGGGATTCTTCGTCTTGACGAACGGCGGGCCCTCCTCGTCTGGCCTGGTGCTGATGACGGCGTTCGACCAGAACCCCTTGGAGGCACTGATCGAGAAGGCTCGGTCATCGGTCGTCTCCACCTCGCCATCTCCTGAGCTGGCTCCGCAGGTTTTTCTGACCACACCCGGTGGGGAGATCATTGTAGATACGGCGGCGGGCGGGCCAAGGGCTCATAGGCCCTGAGTCCCTCTCGAAGCTGGACGAGAGGCTCGCCGCGCTCGGTTTTCGAATCCCCCGGGTGCCCAGTGCCAACAAACGTGCCCAGGGGGTGGGAGGCCGCGCCAGTGTTTTGACCGGTCTTCTGGTCCCTACTGGGATAGAGGGCCGTCTCGGAGTGATGGAACTCGATGCGATCAGCGAGGAGGTTCCAGCTTTGATGCCAATTTGTATGCAGGAGGCCTTAGGAGCCGTCATAGACCTTCCAGAAGAGAAGGTTACTTTCAAGAATTTAGTCACGACGACGCCGCTGAAGGCACTTCCGTCGGGACATCGGACCATCCGGATTGACAAGTTAGGCTCTCCCGACGATTTTCATGTTCCAGAGTCGGTGTCGAGCAGGTTCGGTGTCTCGAAGTCTGATTTTGTGCGGCAGCCTGTTCCGCAGTATCAGGCGTCGATGAGAGACGGCGGCGACAGCGTCGTTTTGGCGACGTCGGACGACCAGTCGGGGGAGCACGGCGAGGGTAGATCGAGGGTCCCGGGTCCAAGCCAAGGGTTCAGGGATCCAGTCCAAGATCGGTGCGAGCCGTCCCTCCACGAGTCGGTCGAGATTTCAGCTTATTCAGCACTTCCAGCAGATGCCGTACCATACCCAGCTACGGTTCCAGCCTTCCCAGCGTGGATATCAGCTCCAGCTCCAGCTTATCCAGCATCAGTATCGTACGATATGACAGGCCGTGGGGAGCAAAAGGGGTCAGCAAAGGGAACTCTCGTTAGCAACGGGTCCGGATGCAGCTCGAGAAAATACGCCAGAACGTTCCAACGCGTCAAACGTTCCTCAAAACCACTGCGCCTCCGTGGCGTCCCGGTCCGTTTCGTTTTGCTCAAGCCTCCAACCCATCACGGTTTGTGATTCCCTTCAGAGTTCCACTCAGAGTTTACTGGGAGATACTGCGCGTGAGCGGCATGACAGACCAACGCTATGTCCTGACTGGCCGGGACGTGCCGGAAGGGATGCAGATGAAGCAATTCCGCTGGGTCCACGTGGTCGCGCAGAGCCTCAGGATAGAGGAGGCGCTCAGCCTGTCGCTTCTCGACATGAGCCGCACGGGGCGACTCTGGCCGGTGGCCTTCACTCGCAAGCAGCGCCAGTTCACGATCGAGATGCTGCAGTGCCGTCACGACCCGCTGAGGCGCAGAGTCGGGGCCAACGCGAGCGCGACCTGGATCAAGTGCATCGACTGCGACCTGAGGCTGGCCTACTGGAATCGCCCGAAGATCGAGGTGCAGCCCCAGCTCGTGGCGATCAAGGACGACCCGAATCATGGCTCAGGGCCCGGGTCGGGATCATTGAGCGGTGCTGCGATGCCGAACATCCGCCGCTACAACAAGGGCCAGGACGACAGGAAGGAGCTCCTGACCAAGCTGGTCAAGACCGACAACTCCAGGAGCCCGGCGGCGGTGAAGGTGCGGGTCAACTCGGAGGCCACGTCGAGGCCTTCCTACGCACCGATGCAGGTGGACGAGCTGGCCCAGGTGGAGCGGAAGAGCCGACCGAGGACATCGGAGAGTACCCTTGCGAAGGATATGAAGGAGTTGAAGGACGCGATTCTGTAGCAGAGCGAGCACATCCAGCAGCACAGCCAGGCTCTGCAGTTCCTCATGCAGCCGCACCTGGCCCAGATCCAGCAGTGCCAGGAGGCAGCGGTCATGACGGCGATTCCGGGCGCGCCGCGTCAGGCCGACAAGTGGGAGGTGATCGGTCAGCCAGTCCCCCAGTCGCCGGAGATGCCGATCGCAGCGGAGAAGGAGTCCTAAGAGGAGCCGGCGGCAGCTGCGCTGGCATCCTTGTCGCTGAGCGGGGCACGTGCTGCGGCATGAGCCGGTTCGTGAGTGAGGTCGGTTGCGAATCTCTTTATCTTCAGCAGGCAGCTTCCCAGCTGAATGCGCCGGCGTCCGAGCTGTTCTATTTCCCAAGGTGCAAGGAGGAGATATGGAAGAGGCATCGGGATCTGGGGCACTCGTGGGTTCTTCTTGGCAAACAGGACGACCGGTTGCAGGCACTTCTCAGCTCGAGAGATCCCTCGAGCTCTTTTCCTGTCGAGGGCGAGTGCCACCTAGTTGTCCGTCACGACGGCTGGGCCTCCGCCATCCAGGACGCAGAGTTTAACGACGACTACGAGACGACGATCTCGAGGCGACAACGTCGAGAAATGGAGAAAAGCCTCATGACTCTGCTTGCGGCCGAGTCAGGAAAGAGCAGCGGAGGACAACAAGAGCCACCAGGACACCAAGCACCTCCAGATGCTGAAGTTCGGGGAACCTCCACCCGTGCGTGTCCGCCCGATTCGAGCGCTCGTTCAACCTCTGCTGCCTCTGCCTCGCTACAGGACTCGTCCCCTCTTCTCTCCTCCCTCCTCTCCCGTCGTGAGGTCGGTCGTCGGAAGAAGGAGGGAATGTCTCGGGGAGTGATGGAGGTCTTCTCTCCACCAAGGATATGCCCGGTGGCACGCCAGCTGGGCGTTGCCGATCACGGAAGTCTGGACCTTTCCACGGGCTGGGATTTTCGGCGATCCAGGGACCGTATTCTGGCTCGCGAGCTCGTCCGTTCGAGGAGACCCGGGGTCCTTTTCCTGGAACCGCCCTGCCGGGTTTTCAGCGTGGCTTTCGAGATTTCCAAAAATGTGATGGACCCCGTTGTGCGAGCTAGGGCGGTGGTCGAGGGCATGACATTGCTCCGTTTCGCGGTGGAGTTGGCCGAGCTCCAAGTGTCACTTGGAGGGGTCTTCGTTCTAGAACATCCCGAAGGGGCGTC
The DNA here is from genome assembly GCA_963575745.1 of Prorocentrum cordatum. Lineage (NCBI taxonomy): Eukaryota > Dinophyceae > Prorocentrales > Prorocentraceae > Prorocentrum > Prorocentrum cordatum. The sequence goes on along the minus strand of CAUYUJ010016394.1, from coordinate 461,444 downwards.
TAGTTGGAAGTCGGCTCCCATGGAAAAGCTCTGGTCTCTTCCAGGTGTTCAGTCGATTGTTTTCGACATGTGCCGCTTCGGATTGTGCGTTGACAGCAGCGGCGAGCTTTCCAAGAAGCCAACCCGCATCACCAGTAACGACTCGGAGGTTGCGGCTTCTCTTTCGAGTTTTCGGTGCGAGGGAGACCACCCTCATCACGTCCTTCGGGGTTCAGCTCAGACCTCCAAGGCGCAGGTCTACCCCCCCAACCTTGTGCGTCACCTGGCCACTGTTGCCAGAGGGGTGCTGAACAGGAGGGCCAGGATGGCTCGGACCTCGGACGTGATCGGATGGATTCGCAAGGAGCTCCCGTGTCAGGTTGAACCCAGCTCCACCGTAGTTCCAGATGTGTTGCGGTCTTGCTTTCCTTCTGTGGTCGACCCAGAGGGGGCTTTGGACGAGGGTCCCGATGAGGACGAGGCGACTCCAGGTCTCGAATCATCCATCCGTCGGGCCCGGTCGTTCGGATTCTACCCCCCTGGAAATCGATGCCAGGCTGCGCAACCTGATACAGAAGGTGCACGTTAATCTCGGACACCCCGCTCGCCCCTTGTTTCTGCAGATTCTCCGCGGCGCCCATGCGAGGCCAGAGGTTTTGCAGTGCGTGAAGAGAGAGTTTGCTTGTCCAGATTGCGAATCACACCCGCGCCCCGCCCATCGGAGATATGTGGCGATGCCCCGCGCGTACCAGCTTAACCGGGTTATTGCGGTGGATACTTTCCACATTAAGTTCGGTGAGTCTTTGTTGACCTTCCTCAATATGATCTGCCACGGTACGAATTACCAAGTGGTGGCCAGATATGAGGGAGGGGCTCGAGATGCGTGGGAGTGTTTCGCGTCGTCGTGGGTGCGATATTTTGGCCCCCCGGAGCTCTTGATCTCCGACGGAGGACCCGAATTCCAGGGCGAGTTCTCTCGGGGAGCCGAGCAGCGCGGCACTTTTCAGCACATCACCAGTGCGGAGGCTCCGTGGGAGAACGGCCGCTGTGAGAGACACGGCGGATGGGTCAAGGACTTGGCTCTCAGAGGTTCCGAGGGGGCCCCGGTGTCCAGCGAGCGCGAGCTCGAGCTGCTGGTTTACGAAATCACGGCGGCCAAGAATTCTTACCTCCACCGTGGGGGGTTCTCTCCGAACCAGTTAGTGTTCGGCAAGAACCCAAGGGTTCCCCAGGACCTTCTTTCCGATGGTCCGGTCAATCAAGTAGGACTTGACGACATGGCCGAGGGGGTTTGGGATCAGGACACCGCGGCCGCGGATTTTGCCCGGGCCATGGCCATCAGGATGCGTGCCCAGACCATGTTGTTCGAGGGCAGCTGCCGGGAGAAGGTTCACTCGGCTGCTCGAGCTCCCAGGCATCGGGATCAAAAGTACGCTCCAGGCGACTGGGTGTATGTGTGGAGACGGGCCCCAGCTCTGCAGCAGAAGAAAACCTACGCCCTGCAGAGGGACAGGTGGTGCGGCCCGGGCCTTGTTGTTTTCCAGTGCGGGAATTCCGTCTGGGTCTCTATGAGATCCCGTCTTTGGAAATGTGCCACGGAGCAGCTTCGACATGCGTCCGGCCCGGAGGCCCGCGGGGCCGAAATGCTTCAGGACACGGCCCTCCAGGAGTTGGTTCCTCAGGTCCAGTCCGGGCCCCAGAGAGCCGGGGTCGACGTGTCCAGGGAAGCTCCCCCACCGGACGAAGAGAGGCACGGTCCGGTCGGGGGTGATCGAGAGGGGATACAGCCTCCGCCCCCTCCGGCTCCGGCGGCTCCGGATCCTGGCCAGCTGCCCCCAGCCCGTCGGACGGCGGGCGAGCCAGGTGCTGAGGTGTCTCCGCCCGCTGTGCCTCCACCCGCGGTACCGGCTTCTGCGGCTTCTTCGGGTGGGAGAGAGGATCGCTCGATGTCTCGCGAGGTCTCCTCTCGCACGGATCTTCCATCCGACAGGTTGTCCGAGGGAGAGAACGAGTCGGCCGGCGAGGTCAGCGTCGGCAGCAAGCGTAAAGGTCCCGAGCTTGTCCAGTCTAGTATCGACGGGAGCATGCCAGGCATCTCTGAAGAGCTCTCGGCCCCTCCCGGCTCGGCCTCCGTTCCCCAGGATCCCAGTTCGGTCGGCCCCGGGGTTCAGTCGCATCGCCCCTCGGAGATACAGCCAGAGGCGAACCGAGAGGGCGAGGAACAGCCCGGCCCAACTCGGCTGAGGGAGCTCGCTCTGATCCAGGCCAACCGCGTTCGGGACATGGGTGCTCGAGCGCGGGATCGCCCCCTTCTGTCCAGGGAGCAGTTTGACGCGGAGGTCAGGTCCAGGCCCGGCGACCTGGCTAGGTACGGAGATCGTCTTAACAGGCTGCCCCGTCCGATAGAGGACCTCCAGAGGGGTGACAGTTCAGTTCGAGGCAGGATCGCTGATTGGGAGTCGCTCAGGAGAAACTCGAGGAGTCCGCCCCGGGGGGTCAGACAGGAGTCAGGTTCCGATCAGATGGACACTGCCGCCGTTCTTCTCTCTCTCAGCCCTGATCAGACTGGACAGTACTTTGCCTCGGTCTACGAGGGTTTGACGGAACAGGGTTGGTCCGGCGACTGGACCAATTTTGTGAACGGCAACGCCGATGTGGAGTTGGTTCCGGGGGAGTCTGGATCGTCATCCGAGGGGGCCCTTACTCTCGCCACGTCCCGAGGGGGCGAGATCTCCGTTTCCAAGCTCGATGCCGAGGGTAGGCAGGCCTTCCGAGATTCGGATGCCAAGGAGTGGTCCAATATCTTGGGGACGGGGGCGGTGCATGTCCATCCTCCGGCGGAGGGAAAGTGTCTCAGGGCCTTGTATCCTAACCGAGTGGTCTCGTCCAGGATGGTCAGGAGGTGGAAGCCTCAGGAGGGCTGCTATAGCAAGCCACTGGCCAAGAGCCGGCGGTGCGTGCGAGGCCATGAGGACGAAGACACTCAAGCGTTGAGAGTTTACGCTCCGACGCCTCAAATGGAGTCTTTGATGCTGTTTCTCACGACGGCCCTCGCCCTGGGGATGACCTTGACCATTGGGGATCTCAAGAATGCCTTCTGTCAGTCGGATCCTCTTCGGAGGAGCCGAGGGAGGGTGTTCGTGGAGCCCTGCGAGGGCCTGGGCCTTCACGCCGGCAGTTTGATATAATTAATCGCTCCAGTCTACGGACTGGACGACGCTCCGTTGGCCCTCCATCGTGCGACCGTTCGTTTCTTCGAATCCTTGGGATACGTTCGTTCGAAGTTGGAGCCGCGTTGGATGGTCCGCAGGGGTTCTAAGGGTCCGGACGCCATGGTCTTGATTGAAGTGGACGACTGGGCTATCGGCTTAGCAGAGAGCGTTCGTGAGGAACAGATTAAGGCGTTTACCGATCGGTTCGTTTTCGGGAAGCTTAGGCCTATGGATTCTGAGGGGGTGGAATATATTGGGAGGCGGGTTCGACGACTACATGACGGCATTCTAGTTGACCAACAGAAATACATCCTCGAGAATCTTCAGCGCCTTTATATATCCCGGGATCGACGAGGTAGGCATGATCAGCCCTTGTTGGGCCGCGAGAAAACCGAGTTCAGGTCGCTCATTTATCGATTCAATTGGGTCGGCCGAGAGACTCGGGCAGAGGCTTGCGGCACCGCGTCCATCTTGGCTTCTCGAGTGGAATCTCCGACGGTGGGCGACGCTCTGCTGGCTGACAAAATGGTAGATCATCTTCGGCAGACAGCAGCTATCCCCATAACTATATGGAAATTCCGCCCCGACGACCTAATCTTTTCACGTCCTCGGGCGCCGGGGGGGTTGCCGCCAACGACTCCGATATGGCCCAGCTAGCTTGGCAGGTATATGCAGCAGATCGTTCTTTGTCCACAGGATCCAGAGCACGAGTGTCTCCTCTAGCTTGGCGATCCCATCGCGCTAAGCGAGCTGTTCCCTCTACCTTGGCCGGCGAGGTTCAATCTCTTTCCGGGGCTCTAGCAGAGGCTGAGTGGTTACAGCTCCTGTACCTGGACGTGTTGAGGGGCGGGGTGGTCACAGAGGAGTGGCGAGATAAGATTGGTCCGTTCGCCGCTGTTCTTCGTTCGGACTGCTCCCTGAATGTCCAGCAGGAAGGAAACTTGAGCATAGTCGACGCTAAAGGGATTTTCGACACTCAAGAGCGGGACTCGACGGGTTCGAAAAATGACAGGCGATCAGCTATTGACCTCTCGGTCTGCAGGGACACCCTGGGGCGCCTTGGAGGGACTATAAGGTGGGTGCCACACCCGGTGATGACAGTAGACGCTTTAACCAAAGCCGATCTAGCGAAATGCAACGCGGCTCAGTTGCAGATGCTGAAGTCGGGCATGATGAAGGTCACCCCAGAAGAGGACAGTCTCTCCACCCGACGCGAAGATCCGACCTCCCGAGATCGATCCCGAGCCGCCTCCCTTCGACAACTGTCCCGGTCGTGACGACGACGAAGTCTCTCGAGTTGTATTTCAGTTCCTCTTGTACAGTTTTCACAGTGGTTGCGAGGTGAGATGAATTTAAGCTCACTAAAATTTAGACCCGCTGTGGAAATGTGAGTTGTTTGAGCTTAATCATCTCTTGTACTGCCTGTATAGTTACTTGTCATACACATATATGTTCGCACGTGTGCGCGCATCCGCTGCTGTTTTGGCCCAGGCACCTTTCGACACCATGTCTCTCGAGAGAGAAAGCACCCCTCGTTTCCGCCACTGGCCGTCCTTGACGCGTCAACGGGGGCATGCGAAAGCACAGCTGGAAAAGGAAAGTCGCCCAGGGACACCCAGCAATAATGCTTCTGTCTGGGAACAGGGATACAAGGGCGTAGCCATTCATAGTCAAGAGCCTCTGCGAACGATACGTGTTGCAAGCAACCATGAGACACATCATGTTGAAGCCAATGACCTGCGCACGCGTGCGGAGGACCCTCAAACAAACATGATCGTAGCTGGAGCTCATGTCACAAAAGACCGCCGAAGCGTGCATCATTCGGTCCCGATAGCTTGCCGAGTTTGCTTTGAGGGTCTTCAGGAACGCAAGCTCCATGATAGACGTGTCACGCTGATGACACAATACGCTCAACCTGCGCTGCGGCTCCCATTGCCAGGTTTCCACGTGCCTGAGCTTGCCCCATGCGCGATACAGCGGCACGCATAATCCAATGCCGCGCGGTTTGACCTCTGCGTCAGGCGTGTGTTTGGCGATGAGTCACGTGACGATGCCCTGCAGGACGGTCGGGAAATGGCCATGTATTTCTATGCGACGCAGCAGACGAGCCGAAGCAGTCAGTTGGGAATCCGAACACACAAGATAGCGTCGGGGGTGGAAGCCGTCGTACGTTTGGGAAGTCTGTGGGCCGGAGGTGCAGATGACCTTTCTCAATTCCGAAGGAGTGGCCAGGGGGACCTCCCGGCGACAGTCTGGAGATACCTCCCAAAGCTCATGAGTAGACTCAGAGCAATGCCATAGAGCCTCTCAGCCTCCCAGCCTCCACTCGTAAAATCAGCATGGGCTGCCGGAGGCGGAGGAGGAGGATGATTGAGAACGGAGGATGGAGGTTGGAAGATGGAGGACAACGGATGGACGAGGAAGATGGAGGTAGGAGGAGGAGGAGGAAAAGGAGGAGGAGGAGGAGGGAGATGGTGACGACGAGGATGAGGATGAGGTTGACGACAGAGATGATGATGATGATGATGATGATGATGATGATGATGATGATGATGATGATGATGATGATGATGATGATGATGATGCTGCTGATGCTGATGCTGATGCTGATGCTGATTGCTGATGATGCTGATGCTGATGCTGATGCTGCTTGCTGCTGCAGCTGCTGATGCTGGTGATGGTGATGGTGATGGTGATGGTGATGATGATGATGCTGATGATGATGGTGTTGGTGGTGGTGGTGATGATGATGATGATGATGATGATGATGATGATGATGATGATGATGATGATGATGATGATGATGATGATGATGGTGGTGGTGGAGGTGGTGGTGGTGGTGGTGATGATGATGATGATGATGATGTGGGAGGAGGAGGAGGAGGAAGAGAAGGAGGAGGAGGAGGAGGAGAAGAAGAAGAAGAAGGAGGAGGACGAGTGCCTCCAGCGGACACCAGGCAGGACGAGTGCCCCCTGGAGCGCCACGCATCAGGCAGGCCGCTCAGCGCGGCAGCCCCGCCGTGCGACCGCGCCCCGGCCGCGGAGTTCCAAGCGATTGGGCGCCTTCGGGCACGGCCGCGCCGGTGATCCTGCAGGTCCTCTGCCCGAGCGGCCACTGGCGGCCACTGGCGTGGGTGGGGAGGGCGCGCCAGCGGTCAGATCGTCGCGGCCTCAAGACGGGCAGGAGGAGGAGGAGGAGGATGGGGAGGATGAGGAGGAGGAGGAGGAGGAGGAGGAGGCGGAGGAGGAGGAGGAGGAGGAGGATTTCCAGGATTTCCGCCTTCACGTAGTGAAATCAAAACAAAAAAAAACCCACACTGCCAGGGCATATGCAGTGTGTTGGGAGAGACCTAGTGCACCTCGGCCGCTCCAAACCTCAAACGGCTTAGGAGGGGAGGGGACGACTCAGAGGTTCACGTACACGTCCAACGCCTCCAGGACCGGCCCCCCCCCGAGGGGAGGGGGCCCCCCTGCCACCCGCCAGGCACTCCAGGCACTGGCCGGGGACACAGGACACCCCTCGCCACCAGGCGGGGCACCTGGTGCGAGTCTCGGGGCGGGTGCCCTGGCCTGCTCCCCCCAGTCCCCTTGCCCAAGGGGGACAGAGCAGGACTCCCCATGAGCCTGGCCGAAGCCAGACCCCCCCTCCACACCCTGGCGCGACCGGGGAGTCGCCGGGCCAAGACAGTGGAGGGGACCCGAATCGGCCGTAGCCGAATCGGGATTACCGTTTAGGCCCGAAGACCGGGGTCGGTGCCCCCACTGCCGAAACCACCCACCCACCCACGGCAATGCCGTGGGTGGGTGGGTGGTTTCGGCAGTGGCGCAGCCCCCATACAGGCCACGACTAAGCGGGTTTCAGTTCTCCCGGACGCCGGGAGGTGCCGCCCACACCAACCGGCTGCCCGCCCGGGGGCTGAGGAGGAGGAGGAGGAGGAGGAGGAGGAGGAGGCGGAGGAGGAGGAGGAGGAGGGACGAGGGAGGGAGGGAGGGAGGGGGCCTCGCGCTGGCGCTGGAGCGCCAGAAGCGGAACCGCTACCCGCACCCAGGCCGGCAGGGCTGGCGCTCATGCGGACGCTCCACGGGCAGCTGCCGCCGGGCGAGAAGGCCGTGGCGATGCGCCGGGCATACAGGCGCGTCGCCACGGCTCTGCAGCGGGCGCACGCCCAAACGGTCCTGCGCGCCTCTCAAGCGGCCGCTCGGGCCTAGCTCACTGGAGGGGCAGGCGCTGCGCCAGGGGCTAAACGGTAGACGCGGCGCCAGGCAGGAGGAGGCAGGGGGGGCGCGGCGGCGGACAGCTGCGGCGGAGGCGCGTCGCCGGCGGGCGGCGGCAGAGGGGGCTCGCGGGCGGCTCCCGCCCGAGCGCGGGTTGGCCGAGTCGGGCGGCGACTCGGCCATTTCCCTCGCGGGCGGCGGCGGCGGCCGCCGGGGCCCCGGCAGCGGCCCGGGCGCGCGGCGGCGCGGGGCGCTCCCGCCCGAGCGCGGGTTGGCGAGTCGGCCGGCCACTCGGCCACGTCCCGCGCGGACGGTGGCGGCGGCCGCCGGGGCGCCGGCAGCGGCCCCCGCCAGGCGCGCGGCGCGCGGGCCCGAGCGCGGGCGCGGCGGTGTCGGCGCGGACACGCGGTCCGCAGGGAGGGAGGGAGGGAAGGGAGGAAGGGAAGGGAGGGAGGGAAGGGAGGGAGGGGAGGGAAGAAGGGAGGAGGAGGAGGAGGGAAGAGGAGGAGAAGGAGATGGGAGGGAGGGAGGGAGGTGGCAGGAGGGGGAGGAGGAGGAGGTGGGAGGGAGGCAGGAGGAGGGAGGGAGGGAGGAGGAGGCGGGAGGGGGAGAACGACGCCGACGCCGACGACGACGATCGGGCCTCTTCTGCGACGACGGCGGCATAGACGATCCTCAGCGATCCTCCCCAGCGGTAAAGGCGGCGGTGATTCTGACGACCTTGACAACGCCGGCGGCGCCGACGAGGACGACGACGAGGACGACGACGCCGACGACGACGACGACGACACTCATGACATCGACGACGACAATCGACGACGACAATCGACGACGCCGACGACGCCGACGACGCCTCCTCGGATGCCCGGGGCCCCCGGTCGCCCGCGGGGCCAGCGCAGGAGGGCGGCAGAGCGCGGGAGGCCCGGAGGACGGCCGCGCCGAGGGTCGTCGCGGCCGCTGGGTCGCCGCCGCCGCCGCCGCCGGGGGCCCAAGGCATCCGAGGAGGCGTCGTCGGCGTCGTCGATTGTCGTCGTCGACGTCATGAGTGTCGTCGTCGTCGTCGTCGTCGTCGTCGTCGTTGTCGTCGTCGTCGTCGTCGTCGTCGTCGTCGTCGTCGCCGGTGCCGTCGCCGTCGCCGTCCCCGCCGCCGTCGGTCGTCGCAGTCGCCCGTCGTCATCGGCGCTGTCGCCGCCGATCGGTTCCTTCGCCGCCGTCATCGGCGCCGCCGTCGTCGCCGTTCTCGCCACCGCCGCCGTTCCTCGTCGCCTTTCGCCGTCGGCGGCCGCCTCTCGCAGTCGCTGCTGCCGCCGCTGCAGCCGCGGTCGCCGTCCTCGGGGCTGTCGCCGCCGAGAGGGCGGGAGGGGGCGGGGAGCAGCCTCCTCCTCTTCCTCACTCCTCCGAGACGTGCAGCGTCGCTCTTCTCTGCGCCCCCTCTGTGGCCATGGCTGGGCTCGAGCCCGCCCACGGGTGCTCACGGCGAGCTCGAGGGCCCCATCAGCCGGGCGTGGTCCGCCGCGGGGGCCCGTGGCAGAACCGACGCGCTCCGTCGCCGCATCGGGCGCCACTGGGCCCCCACGTCTCGGAGAGGGCCTTCCCCCATCCACGGGCCCGGCGACCACGCGCCAGGCCCACGGGTCCTGGGTCCGCGATGCAGCCAAGACGCTGAGATGATGAGCAGTTTGGGCTCGGGAGAGGCTCGATGTTCCTTGGGTCCTTCCGTGGCTGTTCCTCCAGCCCTCCCCGTGGCACCCAGGCTCTGATGGTGCCAAAGGGGGCTCCGTTCCCTATCCAGCATTACTTATTTCAGCGGCCCGACTGCGGTGTTGGCCCGATCCCTCCGTCTCCGCGGCCGAGCTCGAGCCCTGCCTTGGGGCACCGCGCCGCCCGCGGGCTGGTGGTGGGGCGGCTCCTGGACCCCGCGACTGGGCACTCGCTCCTGGCATGGCCCCAATCTATCCGAGCGTCCCGATTCGAAACCGATGCCAGCCAGCTCGATCCAGTTCGGTTCCGACATTCGAGGGGTGGAAGACTGCATGAACACTCAGTTTCGACGCTCCGCGAGGATTTCTCGGGTTGGCGCTGGGGCGGCACCTCCGGCGCCGCCCCTGGCGCGCTCCGCGCGCTAGGTAGGGGGACCCAGCGCCGATCCAAGAAATCCGAGCGGACCGTCAAAAGGTTATGCTTGCGCTGTTATTTCCCCCTCCAGATCTTCCGACGATCTGGTTCGGCCCGACGCTTGCATGGCGCTGCTGCGCATTTTGTGCAGCCGATCCGACTCGACCTCGCTTCCGTGCCGCTGCAGCCCAATCCGACGCACGCACATCCCGACACGATTCCATTTCCCGATTTTCATCGAAGTGCACCAGCCATACCTGCGCAATTCTGGCTAGGCTGATCCTGGGCCCTGGATCGGTCGCCCTCCTGGTTTGGGCAGGAAGGCATATACACCGATCATGGGCCTAGGACCCTAGGATGATCCTGGGCCTTGGTGGCGCCCTCCTATTAGATGCTGGCTCATCCTGTCTTGGGGGCGCCGTTTTTTTCCGCAGCGCCTGCTGGAGGTCGGGATTTACATCCCCCTCACCTGCAGCAGCTGATCTCTGCGAGGATGCGCTGTTGTGTCCGAGAGGGATTGGGGCAGTTGTCCGTATCGGAGCCCACCGTGTTCATTTCGTTGGACGAGCTCCGCCTCACCAGTGGCCCGGTTGCACGAAATTTGAGCTGAGGCGACCGCGATCGCAGCAGTAGTTGCGACGACGGCAAGGTATGTGCTTTCGCTTCCCCGCATGGGCTTCCACCTCAGAGGTCTCTGGAGGTCCCTGGAGGCCTCTGAAGGCCTCCGCAAAATTGTGCAGACCCCAAAACGCCCACAAAGGCACAGAAACGCCCAGAAACCAGGGTCTTTCTCCAGACCTCCGACGTCGTGTTTTTATCAGTCCTGGCAGTCGCTGCTGGACTGGGGTGACCGTCGGATCCAAGATTTCGTTGTCGATTTTTGTTGGCGGGCACCGTTCAACCCTTCAGGGCAGCTCAGCACTGTCAAATTTTGCGCGGCGGTTGCAAGACGACGGCGGTTGCGCAAAAGGAGCGTGTTTGAAACCATTCATGCTCGCGTTGATCATTGTTTTTGAACAAATTCCAGACCACGTTTTTATTGTTTTGAATTTAACCAGAACGCGACATTTTAGTTTCCAGGCCACGTGTATGATTGTGTTTGGACAAATCGCCCCTGCATCGCAAAGGTATGTTTACGATTGCAGAATTATTCCGTTTCTTCATTTACGTTTTGTCGATTTGAATTATTCGATTTGTTCATTGTTTTAAGTTTTTGGTCCACATCGACTGTGCGGCCAGTCAATCGAGTTTCGGCCTTTGTCCAAATTTCGTAAGCGGGGGGTTACCGGTTTAACCGAGATGTCGCCATTGTTCCCAAGGGGCGGTTACTCTTGAAGACTAGGTTTATGTTGTCGTTGTTTTCCCTGCGCAGTCGGTTTCACAAGAGTGTGCCGGGAGTGATGTGCCTTTTTTCGCGCGCGTGTGCTCCAGAGCTCTCGACCCCTTCCTGGTGACCAGTTTTTCTGCCCAGCTCGTTTCCTCCTGGACGGCCTTGGCGCCTTGAAACGGCCCCTGGATGCCGACAACATGGACAAGTCGCCGTGCTGATTTTCGCGAAGACGTCGACGGCCTGGGCCCCCCCCCACGTATCAGGGGCAACTTTAGGGGGGGATAGGCTCAGGAGGGGATGCATGGACCCCCCATCGCCCGCCCACTGCAGATAGGGCCCTGACAGCCCATCCCGCCCCGGAACGTGCGGCTTCGCTATCGGGAGCCCTGCCGCCGAGTTATCGGTGATGTGTCGCCGCTGACAGGTCGATGCTTCCCACCCTGAGCCGGTCCCCTGGGTCACCCTCGGGGGCGCGAAGAGAATCGCGTGTCGCGCGTCGCGGTCTGGGCCAGAGCGGCTGCTTGTTCCATGGGGGCGGCGCGAGGACGCGACCATAAACACGCGTCGCGCATCGCGGGGCGCGCTGCGCGAAGTTTGGCAACCTGGATCCACGACCGCCGTGCACGCGTAGCCATCCAGGGCAGAGTCGAGTAGGGGATCGGCTACAGAATTGATTCCCCCAGAATTCATCTGTCCTGCCGAAGGGACGATTTTTCGCATTCTCGAACGGAAAGAAAACAATTCAGGGGTAAATCAGTTCTGTAGTCGATCCCCTACTCGAGTGACGGGCTTCCGCCAGAAGTCAGGCGATCGCAAACATGGATCAAGGGGGCGTGGATTAGCGACGGGTCCGCTTTCCATGGGAAATCGCGGATACCCGCCGCCGAACGAGGCGTTACTGGCCGCATTGTGGTGAGGGCACCTCCCCCGATCCATGGATTTGGCGACCGCGCGCCAAATCCATGGATCGCAAGTCCATTTTTGCGCGCCCCCGATGAAGGGTGAATGCACCATGGCAGGGCCCAGAGTGGCCCATTGCCCATCATGGTGGTGGTGCACGGGAGCCTTCTGTGTGATGTCTGTCTGCCCCTCGCGTCCCTCCCACGTGGCAGGCCACTCCCCCGACCCTGGCGTCGCTCGGACGTGTGCATTTTTTCTCGGCGAGGACCATCGATGAGCATCCTGTATCATCCGGCCGAGAAATCACGCACGAGACCGAAAAATGTACGGGGAATGGACGTCCGAGCGATGGCAAGTGTCTGTCTGCCCCTCGCGCCCCTCCCACGTGGTAGGCCACTCCCCTGACTGTCTGTTCCCCGACGGTCCTCGCCAACCGCTCCCCCTCACCGCAGGAGGAGTCCGCCAATTGACTTGTGATGAATTGCTCTCTCTTTTTATGCACCTGCTGCTTGGGACTGATCTGCGCCCAGCGTGTCACGGAGAAAAGGCTCGCCAGGCAGTTGCCTACAGCCGCTCTGAGCTTGTTGGTTAAGCCTCCTCGAGCCTAAAGCTTGAGCTGGTACCCCTCACCGCAGGATGAGTACGTGGTCGTCGCGCAGCAGCCGATCTCCGCGGGCATGCGAGGCGCCCCTTGCGCGCACGCCGCCGCCCTCCTGCCAGCGCTCACCTCTGGCTCAGCCAGGTGCAGGCCGGCCGCCACGCCTCCTTGGCCACGATGGCTCTCCGGGTCGCGGTCGTTGTCGTCGTCGTCGTCGATCGTCGTCGATCGTCGTCGTCTTCGTCGATCGTCGTCGTCGTCGTCGGGGGCGGCGGCGGCGGCGGCGTCGTCGTCCTCGTCGTCGCCGTCGTCGGCGCCGCAGAGGGAGCCGCCGCAGAGAGCGGCCTCAGTGCCTCGGCCTCTGCCGCCAAAGCGCCCCCTAGCGCTCACCCGAGGGGCGAGGCGGAGGTCGAGCGGGACCTTGCCTCGGCGGCGAGCCCGGCGGGGAAGTTTCGGGCTTCGAGGTTCTAGGGCTTCGGGCGGCGTGGCCCGTGCCTCGGCGTTGCTTTCGGCCTCGGTGTGCGCTCCAGCAGCTGCGCCTCGCCGAGAGCGTTCCCGGGGTGCCCGGACTTTCCCGAACGACCACCGGCGAGCCGAGTTATGACCGACACCAGGCGTCCGGGAAGGGGCGGGCCTAGTCAGAATGCTCGGAGGTCCCCCGGCCTTCTGAGAGGTTTCCCAAAAAGTTTATGTTTATGCTATTTCTCCCCGACCAGCACGTTCGGCAGCTTGATGGGGGGAGAGTGGCACGGCTATGTGCTCGTTCGTATGGCCCAGATCCCAGCCACCACAGCCCTGGAGCGGTGGCGCGTGACCCCAGGGACCACAATGTGCCAAGTGGCATCAGTGTGCAGGGCCAGCGGGTTCGCACGGATCCGCAGGAATCGTAATATTCTTCAGGAGTCCGTGGGGACTCATTGCAATCCATAAAGGCCCATAGCAGCTCGTAGGAGTGCATACATGGAAGCCCACGGGAGCCCGTTCGAATCCTTGGGGATATATGGATGGTCCAGACGAGTCCAGCCCATAACCATGTCTGTCCAGTCCAGTCTATGCATCTCGAGTCCATACCAGTCCAAGTCCAGTTCAGTCCAGTCCAGTGCAGTCCATGCAAGCCCAGTCCAGGCAAGCCCAGCCCAGACAGTTCAGACCCCCCCAACCAAACCCATCCAAACCCAGCCCGATCCAGTTCAGCCCCGTCCAGTCCAGTCTCGTACAGCCCAGTGCATTCCAATCATGTCCAGCTGAGTCTGGCCTATTCCAGCCCAGCTGGACCTATACCCATACCAGCCTACCAGTCCAGACGAGACAAGCCCAGACCGGCCCAGACCAGTCTAGACCAAACCAGCTCAGTTCTGCCCAGTCCAGTCCCGGCCCAGTCAGTCCAGGCCAGTCCTGTGCGAGGCCCGTTGGTTTCGTTCGGCTTCGTAGGATTTCAATCATCTTCCACATGATATGCTAGCATAATCTGTGCGTAGCGAATTTTGCTCAACTAAGTCATTTCAAGACGTGGTTCGCTAACCTCCCCTCTTGCGTGTCATAGGGTTCGCCGATCTTACAATGTGGCGCTGGAACACCACTGGCCTGTGCCACCGCTTGGTGGCCGCAGTGGTGGTTAGGTGGGTCTCCTTCCCGGCCCTGGCCTTTGGCGCACGGCTTGCAGCTCCCGCCGAACTGAGTGGACAGAAGTGCGGCGACTACCATTCAGAGCAAGCTTGCAGGAAGACCGCGAACTGCGGTTGGGACGCGCTCCGAAGTCGGTGTACACTGCCCTGGAGTGTGCTCGGATGGGGCCCCCAGGATGTCGCGCAAGGTGATCTTGGAAGCTGCTACTCAAGAGGATAACCCCATTCCGCCCGCCCCAAGAAGAGGATACAGTGGGGGCGCATGACAAGAAACACCCTCTGTTTTGTCAGTGTCCCCTGGGTTTCTTCGGCTTGTGTCCAGCCTGGAAGGTCGCCGCTATTTCGAAGAAATTGCAAATGTCACGGCATCTGTGTTCTCTTGGGCGTCGGTACGTTTCGGGGCGCGCGCCCGAAACTCAAGAAATTTCTTGGGCATTCAGGGTACATTGGGTTTCTTCGCCCGCCAGTCCGTCGGTTCGTCACGCGCAGCGCGCGCGCTCGCGGGGGGCGCGTCAGTCTGCCGCAAAATCCCCTGCGCATTCTGGGCGCATGCCCGAAAGCCCAGGAAAGTGACAGGCTCAGAATGCACGTGAAGCAGAGTGCTTCTCTCAGCCAGTTTTCGGGTGACCCACCTGCTGGTGGGTCACCTGCGCGGCGCGCGCTCCACATGGGAAGCGTATGGAGTAGCAATGCATCACCTCATGCTGAGGCCCTGAATGCAAGTGAAACAGTCTGTTTTTCTCCACCAGTTTTCTGGTGACCCATCCGCTGGTGGGTCACCTGCCCGGCGCGCGCTCCACAGGGGAGGCGCCTGCAGTAGGAATGCACCAATCAGGAGGGAAAGAAACACACAGACACAATTAATCGTCGAGTCCCAGGAAAATATAGGAAAATATGGGAATTGGGCGGGAAGACAAAAACTCAGAAAATATGGGAAAATATGGGGAATCCTTTTATTTGTGTGTATTTATTTGTATGTCCCAGGGCCCCTTCAACCAACTCATGCTGAGGCTCTGAATGCAAGTGAAACAGATGGCTTTTCTCAACAAGTTTTCGGGCAAGGGCTACCTGCGCGGCGCGCGCCCCACAGTCAAGGGAGGAAAAGCCACCCGGACCGGACAATTGGCGTTTACTAAATGGCCCTGGGCGTTTACTAAACAGCCTTGCCCTGTTTGATTCCTTCCTTGGGTGCGTTTAGCCGGGCGTGGTCTCACAAGGCCGGTGTCACGATCATTTGTTAAGATGTTTTGCTTGATTTGTGTTCCTCTTCCCCCCCTCTCTCTCTCTCTTTCTCTCTCTCTCTCTCTCGTGCGCGCGCGCCACGCCGTCCTGATGCGTTCCAGGACTTTTACAAGCTACCAGTAACACGGTGCGTGTTTGCGCGCGCGCGTGTGTTTGTGTGTGTGTGCGTGTGCGTGTGCGTGTGCATCTGCGTCGCAAGCCGCAGTCGCGCCAGCCGTTTTGTTACCTAACAGCGAAGACTGATAGGTTTCTAGTGGTGTCAAAAGAGAGCAGCAGATGACTCCACAGGGGGGTCTGGGCAGCCGTTGGGGAGGTGTTGGGGGGCCGTTGGGGGGCCGTTGGGGATTGCCGGGGAACCTCGTTTTTCGCAAACAGTCACACACTTCGTGCTCTTCGACCTCCCAGAACTCCATTCTTCGACCTCCCAGAACTCCATTCCCGGGCCACATTCTGAATGCCCGGAGCCAATGTAGGCCACTTCGTGGTCTTCGAGTTCCCAGAACTCCATTCCCGGCGTACATTTTGGATGCCCGGAGCCAACTGTAGGCCACTTCGTGGTCTTCGAGTTCCCAGAACTCCATTCCCGGGCCACATTTTGGATGCCCGGAGCCAACTGTAGGCCACTTCGTGGTCTTCGAGTTCCCAGAACTCCATTCCCGGGCCACATTTTGGATGCCCGGAGCCAACTGTAGGCCACTTCGTTCTCTTGGACTTCCCAGAACTCCATTCCTGGGTATGATTTTGAATGCCCGGAGCAAACTGTAGGCCACTTCGTGTTCTTCGAGTTCCCAGAATTCCATTCCCTGGCCACATTTTGAATGCTGAGGCAGGCTGATGCTGAGGCTGAGGCAGGCTGATGCAGGCTGAGGCTGAGGCCGAAGCTGAAGGCAGACTCCGGCTGAGGCTGATGCAGGCTGAGGCTGAGGCTGAAGCAGGCTGAGGCTGATGCAGGCTGAGGCTGAGGCAGGCTGAGGCTGAGGCTGAGGCTGATGCAGGCTGAGGCTGAGGCAGGCTGAGACTGAAGCCGAGGCTGAAGGCAGATTGAGGCTGAGGCTGAAGCAGGCCGAGGCTGAGGCTGAGGCTGAGGCAGGCAGAGGCTGAGGCTGAGGCAGGCTGATGCTGAGGCAGGCTGAGGCTGAGGCTGATGCAGGCTGAGGCTGAGGCAGGCCGAGGCCGAGGCCGAGGCTGAAGGAAGACTGAGGCTGAGGCTGAAGCAGGCTGAGGCTGAGGCTGAGGCAGGCTGAGGCTGAGGCTGAGGCTGAGGCAGGCTGAGGCTGAGGCAGGCTGAGGCTGAGGCTGATGCAGGCTGAGGCAGAGGCAGGCTGAGACAGAAGCCGAGGCTGAAGGCAGATTGAGGCTGAGGCTGAGGCTGAGGCAGGCTGAGGCTGCGGCTGAGGCAGGCTGATGCTGAGGCAGGCTGAGGCTGAGGCTGAGGCTGATGCAGGCCGAGGCTGAGGCAGGCGGAGGCTGAGGCCGAGGCTGAAGGCAGACTGATGCTGAGGCTGAAGCTGGGTGAGGCTGAGGCTGAGGCAGGCTGAGGCTGAGGCTGAGGCAGGCTGATGCTGAGGCAGGCTGAGGCTGAGGCTGAGGCTGATGCAGGCTGAGGCTGAGGCAGGCTGAGGCTGAGGCCGAGGCTGAAGGCAGACTGAGGCTGAGGCTGAAGAAGGCTGAGGCTGAGGCTGAGGCTGAGGCAGGCTGATGCTGAGGCAGGCTGAGGCTGAGGCTGAGGCTGATGCAGGCTGAGGCTGAGGCAGGCTGAGGCTGAGGCCGAGGCTGAAGGCAGACTGAGGCTGAGGCTGAAGCGGGCTGAGGCTGAGGCTGAGGCAGGCTGAGGCTGAGGCAGGCTGAGGCTGAGGCTGAGGCTGATGCAGGCTCAGGCTGAGGCAGGCTGAGGCTGAGGCCGAGGCTGAAGGCAGACTGAGGCTGAGGCTGAAGCAGGCTGAGGCTGAGGCTGAGCAGGCTGAGGCTGAGGCTGAGGCAGGCTGATGCTGAGCCTGAGGCTGAGGCTGAGCTGAGGCTGCTGAGCAGCTGAGGCCTAGGCTGGCTGCGAGGCTGAGGCTGCAGGCTGAGGCTGAGGCAGGCCGAGGCTGAGGCCGAGGCTGAAGGCAGACTGAGGCTGAAGCAGGCTGAGGCTGAGGCTGAGGCTGAGGCTGAGGCTGAGGCAGGCTGAGGCTGAGGCTGAGGCTGAGCCTGATGCTGAGGCTGAGGCAGGCTGAGGCTGAGGCTGAGGCTGAGGCTGAGGCAGGCTGAGGCTGAGGCAGGCTGAGGCTGAGGCTGAGGCCGAGGCTGAAGGCAGACTGAGGCTGAGGCTGAAGCAGGCTGAGGCTGAGGCTGAGGCAGGCTGAAGCTGAGGCTGAGGCTGATGCTGAGGCAGGCTGAGGCTGAGGCTGAGGCTAATGCAGGCCACTGCGACTGTCATCGCGAATGCGACTACGACTGCGAGAACAGCAGAACTCTACAACTGGATTCTCATCTGAATCTTAAGGGGGATGCTTCCAGATATGCTCCTACACATCGCTGTTAGGTTGCTTTGCCGGGATATTTTGTTTTTTGCATTCGGAGTTCGCTTTCGGAGGGTCGGCGGCAGCGAAAACCCATCAGGCCTGAAAATCGAGCCCGAATGCATTGGGGGAGTTTCAAGCTTTCACGTGCACGGAATTCGGTTTCGGAGGGTTGGCAGCAGCGAAAACCCATCGGGCCTGAAAATCGAGCCGGACTGATCTGGGAGAATTTGTTGTTTTCTTGCGTTCGGAATTCGCTTTCGGAGGGTCGGCGGCTGCGAAAACCAATCGGGCCTGAAAATCGAGCCCGAAGGATTTGGGGGGATCTCACCCTTCCGAGGGTGGGCGGCAGCGAACACTCATCGGGCCCGAAAATCGAGCCCGCCCCCAAATCCGTCGGGCTTAATTTTCAGGCCCGATGGATCTGCCGCCGATTCCCCGAAAGTGAAATCCGAGCACAGGAATGCATGAGAACCCAAAGATCCTTCGGGCTTGATTTCAAGGCCCGATGGTTTTCGCTGCTTCCCACCCTCCGAGAGCGAATTCTGAGCATATGAACGCGTGAAATTCCCCAAATCCGTCGGGCTTAATTTTCAGGCCCGATGGATTTTCGCTGCCGCCGATTCCCCGAAAGTAAAATCCGAGCACAGGAATGCATGAGAACCCAAAGATCCTTCGGGCTTGATTTCCAGGCCCGATGGGTTTTCGCTGCTGCCCACCCTCCGAGAGCGAATTCTGAGTACAGGAAAGCATGATATTCCCCCAAATCCGTCGGGCTTAATTTTCAGGCCCGACGGATCTGCCGCCGATTCCCCGAAAGTGAAATCCGAGCACAGGAATGCATGAGAACCCAAAGATCCTTCGGGTTTGATTTCCAGGCCCGATGGGTTTTCGCTGCTGCCCACCCTCCGAGAGCGAATTCTGAGTACAGGAAAGCATGAGATTCCCCCGGATCCGTCGGGCTTAATTTTCAGGCCCGATGGATTGCGAAGGCCTTACGGCCGTTGCCGCCGACCCTGAAGATGACGAAAGACAACACGAGGGGGGGGCAGGAGGAGGAGGAGGAGGAGGAGGAGGAGGAGGAGGAGGAGGAGGCGGAAGGGAGTAGGAGGAGGAAGGGTGAAGGGGGAGGAGGAGGAGGCCCTATGGATGTTGGTTGGGATCTCGTGGTTGACCTGTCGGGGGCGTCTGGAAGGCAATTTGAAGCCTCTTGGGGGCCGTTATGGGGCCTCTTCGGGCCTCTTTTGGGCCTCTTGGGGTTTCCGGAGCCCTTCTTCGGCGCATCTTGGGGGCGTCTTGGCGCCGCTTGGGGGCCTCTTGGGGCCTTTTGGGGGCCTCTTGGGGCTTCCCGGGGGCCTCTTAGGGCGGAAGTCTCGAATTCTCGGTTCCTCGTCCCCCTCTTGGCCGTTTCTTGGGCCCGTCTTGGGACCCTATTGGGCCGTCTTGGGCGCCTCTTGGGCTGTCCTGGGGCCTTCTTGGGCCGTCTTGGGGCCCTCTTGTAGGCCTTTTGGTGCGCTCTTGGGGCCCTCTTGGGGGCCTCTTGGGCCGTCTTGGAGTGTCGGAAAGCCGAAAAGGCGAGAAGGCCAAAATCATTCAAAAACCAATGTAAAATTGACGATTTTGGCTCCCGGGGCCCTCTTGGGAGTGCTCTTGGGGCTCTCTTGGAGCGTATTGAGGGCCTCTTAGGCCGTCTTCGGGCCGTCTTGGGCGTCTTGGGGCGATCGTTCGTCGAGTCGAGGCCCTCTTGTACCCTTTTGGGGGTGTCTTCTGGCGCTCTTGGCTCGTCTTGAAGCTTTTCTGAGCTCCGGGACCCCCCAGGGAGGATGCGTATCTGGGTGGCGACCCCCCCTCCCCCCCCCCCGGCGGGGAGGGTAGGGAGGGGCTTCGCCACGTCAGGCTTAATTTTCAGGCCCGATGGATTTTCGCTGCCGCCGATTCCCCGAAAGTGAAATCCGAGCACAGGAATGCATGAGAACCCAAAGATCCTTCGGGCTTGATTTCCAGGCCCGATGGGTTTTCGCTGCTGCCACCCTCCGAGAGC
>CAUYUJ010016394.1:421686-439186 GCA_963575745.1 Prorocentrum cordatum | reverse complement strand
AACTTTACACTACTACTACTACTACTACTACGACTACTGCTACTGCTACTACAACTACTACTACTACGACTACTACTATTACTACTACTACTACTACCACTACTACTACACTACTACTACTACTACTACTACTACTACTACTACTACTACTACTACTACGACTACTACTACTACTACTACTAACTACTACTACTACTACTACTACTACTACTACTACTACTACTACTACTACTACTACTACTACTACTACTACTGGTGGTGAGTGGTGGTACGTGGTGGTGGTGCGTGGTGGTGCGTGGTGGTGCGTGGCGGTCATACGTGGTGGTACGTGGGGGCACGTGGTGGTCATGCGTGGTGGTACGTGGTGGCACGTGGTGGTCATACGTGGTGGTGCGTGGTGGTGCGTGGTGGTGCGTGGTGGTGGTGCGTGGTGGTGGTGCGTGGTGGCACGTGGTGGTGGCACGTGGTGGTGGTACGTGGTGGTGCGTGGTGGCCATGCGTGGCGGTACGTGGTGGTACGTGGTGGTGGTACGTGGTGGTGCGTGGTGGTACGTGGTGGTCATACGTGTGGTACGTGGTTGTACGTTGTGGTCATGCGTGGTGGTGCGTGGTGGTGCGTGGTGGCCATACGTGGTTGTGCGTGGTTGTACGTTGTGGTCGTGCGTGGTGGTGCGTGGTCGTGCGTGGTGGTCATACGTGGTTGTACGTGGTGGTGCGTGGTTGTGCGTGGTGGTGCGTGGTGGGGGTGTGTGCTGGTGGTGCGTGGTGGTGGTACGTGGTGGTCATACGTGGGGGCCATGCGTGGTGGTACGTGGTGGTGCGTGGTGGTGGTGGTACGTGGTGGTGCGTGGTGGTGCGTGGTGGTCATGCGTGGTGGTGCGTGGTGGTCATGCGTGGTGGTACGTGGTGGTCATGCGTGGTGGTCTTACTTGGTGGTCCGTGGTGGGTTGCGTGGTGGGGTGCGTGGTGGTACGTGGTGGCACGTGGTGGTCATACGTGGTTGTGCGTGGTGGTGGTGCGTTGTGGTGCGTGGTGGTGGTGCGTGGTGGTGCGTGGTGGTCATGCGTGGTTGTGCCTGGCGGTGCGTGGTGGTCATACGTGGTGATACGTGGTGGTGGTGCGTGGTGGTGGTGCGTGGTGGTGGTGCGTGGTGGCGCGTGGTGGTCATACGTGGTGGTACGTGGTGGTACGTGGTGGTAGTGCGTAGTGGTACGTGGTGGTCATGCGTGGTGGTGCGTGGTTGTCATACGTGGTGGTGCGTGGTGGTACGTGGTGGTGCGTGGTGGCACGTGGTGGTGGTATGTGGTGGTCATACGTAGTGGTACGTGGTGGTCATACGTGGTGGTATGGTGGTCATACGTGGTGTCACGTGGTGGTGGTACGTCGTGGCCATACGTGGTGGCCAGACGTGGTGGTGTGTGGTGGTACTTGGTGGTGCGTGGTGGTGGTACGTGGTGGTGCGTGGTGGTGCGTGGTTGTCATGCGTGGTGGTATTTGGTGGTACGTGGTGGTCATGCGTGGTGGTGCATGGTGGTACGTGGTTGTCATCCGTGGTGGTGCGTGGTGGTCATACGTGGTGGTCACGCGTGGTGGTGCGTGGTGGTCACGCGTGGTGGTACGTGGTGGTCATGCGTGGTGGTGCGTGGTGGTGCGTGGTGGTGGTGCGTGGTGGTGCGTGGTCGTCATGCGTGGTGGCACGTGGTGGTCATGCGTGGTGGTGCGTGGTGGTGCGTGGTCGTCATGCGTGGTGGTGCGTGGTGGTGCGTGGTGGGGTGCGTGGTGGCACGTGGGGGCGCGTGATGGTTGTACGTGGTGGTGGTGCGTGGTGGTGCGTGGTGGTACGTGGTGGTGCGTGGTGGTGGTGCGTGGTGGTGCGTGGTGGCACGCGGTTGCCATGCGTGGTGGTACGTGGTGGTGCGTGGTGGTCATGCGTGGTGGTGCGTAGTGGTCATGCGCGGTGGTCATGAGTGGTGGTGCGTGGTGGCACGTGGTGGTGGTACGTGGTGGTCATACGTGGTGGTCATGCGTGGTGGTCATACGTGGTGGTGCGTGGTGGTACGTGGTGGTGCGTGGTGGTGGTGCGTGGGGATGCGTGGTGGTCATACGTGGTGATACGTGGTGGTACATGGTGGTCATGCGTGGTGGCACGTGGTGGTCATACGTGGTGGTGCGTGGTGCTCAGTGGTGGTGCGTGGTTGTCATGCGTGGTGGTGCGTGGTTGTCATGCGTGGTGGTGCTTGGTGGTGCGTGGTGGCGGTGCGTGGTGGTACGTGGTGGTCATGCGTGGTGGTGCGTCGTGGTGCGTGGTGGTCATGCGTGGTGGTACGTGGTGGTCATACGTGGTGGTGCGTGATGGTGCGTGGTGGCACGTGGTGGCGGTGCGTGGTGGTACGTGGTGGTCATACGTGGTGGTCAAGCGTGGTGGTACGTGGCGGTGCGTGGTGGTACGTGGTGGTGGTGCGTGGTGGTGCGTGGTTGTCATGCGTGGTGGTGCGTGGTGGCTATGCGTGGTGGCCATGCGTGATGGTACGTGGTGGTGCGTGGTGGTCATGCGTGGTGGTGCGTGGCGGTGCGTGGTGGTGGTGCGTGGTGGTGCGTTGTGGCACGTGGTGGTGGTACGTGGTCGTGCGTGGTGGTCATCTCGCCGTTGTCGACCTCGCCCCCGCAGCCACCGTCGCTTCGCCGTCCCCCCAACCGCCGTTGTCCCACCGAGGTCTGACCCCCCATCCACTGCTGTCTCGCCCCCCAGCCACCGTCTTCTCACCGTCTTCTCACCCCCCAGCCATTGTCGTCTCACCCCCCCGCCGCCGTCGTCTCGCCGTCGTCTCACCCATCAGCCGCCCTCGCCTCATCGTCGTCTCAACCGCCAGCCACCGTCCGTCTCACCTGCGTTCACCCCCCAGCCGCCGTCGTCTCACCCCCCAGCCACCGTCGTCTCGCCGTCGTCTCACCCCCCCGGTCACCCGCCCTCCCCACCCAGCCGCCGTCGTCTTACCGTCGTCTCACCCTCCGAAAGCGCACAGGAAAGCATGCGGTTTCCCCAGATCTTTCGGGATTGATTTTCAGGCCCAGTGGGTTTGCTCTGCAGCCAACTCTCCGAAAGCGAATTCCGACAACAAAAAAGCAGGAGATTCCTCCAGATCATCCGGGCTCGCTTTTCCAGGCCCGATGAAATTTCGTTGCCGCCGATTCTCCAAAAACGAATTTCGAGCATATGAACGCGTGAGATTCCCCCAGTTCCGTCGGGCTTGATTTTCAGGCCCGATGGATTTTCGCTGCCGCCGATTCCCCGAAAGCGAAATCCGAGCACAGGAACGCATGAGAACCCAAAGATCCTTCGGGCTTGATTTCCAGGCCCGATGGGCTTTCGCTGCTGCCGACCCTCCGAGAGCGAATTCTGAGTACAGGAAAGCATGAGATTCCCCCAAATCCGTCGGGCTTAATTTTCAGGCCCGATGGATTTTCGCTGCCGCCGATTCCCCGAAAGTGAAATCCGAGCACAGGAATGCATGATAATCCAAAGATCCTTCGGGCTTGATTTCCAGGCCCGATGGGTTTTCGCTGCTTCCCACCCTCCGAGAGCGTATTTTGAGTGCAGGAAAGCATGAGATTCCCCCAAATCCGTCGGGCTTAATTTTCAGGCCCGATGGATTGTCGCTGCCGCCGATTCCCCGAAAGTGGAATCCGAGCACAGGAATGCATGAGAACCCAAAGATCCTTCGGGCTTGATTTCCAGGCCCGATGGGTTTTCGCTTCTGCCGACACTCCGAGAGCGAATTCTGAGTACAGGAAAGCATGAGATTCCCCCAAATCCGTCGTCGTCCCACGCAGCCACCGTCGTCTCACCGTCGTCTCACCCCCAGCCAAGGTCGTCACCCCCCCCAGCCACCGTCGTGTCACCGTCGTTTCACCCCGCCATTGTGACGTCACGAAGCGTGTGACCCACCAAAAGACCCGGCCAAAAAAACTCGCAGGCAGAAAAAGCACAACCCCCCAGAGACATCCGACCCTGTGGCCTATGGTCAAGGCCTAAGGTCAGTCATCGCGGGGCGCGCAGGGAAACGTTTTTTTTTTTCTGTCTATCTCTGTCTCTCTCTTGTTCTTCTCTTGAAGGAAGCCGCAAAAAGTGTAGGTCATCCCGGCCTTGTATGACCGCGCCCGCCTGCGTTTACTAAACGGATTCGCGTGTCGGGGTGGTTATTATCGGGGTGGATTTTCTGCCCTCTACACAAGAGAACCCTATGGAATTGGGATGCACAAACTCATGCTGAGGCCCAGGGTGCACATGAGACGTTTGCTTTTTCTTAACCAGCTTTCGGGTGACCCACCCGCTGGTAGATCACCGCTGGTGGGTCACCTGCGCGGCGCGCGCTCCACAGGGGCAGACGTACGGAGTCGAAATGTACCAACTCATGTTGAGGCTCAGAACGCAAGTGAAACGTTTGCTTTTTCTTAACCGGTTGTTGGGTGACCCACCCGCTGGTGGGTCACCTGCGCGGCGCGCGCTCCAAAGGGGGAGACGTACGAAATGAGGCCCATAATGCAAGTGAAACGCTTGGTTTATCTCCACCAGCTTCCGGGTGACGCAACTATTGGTGAGTTACTTGTGCGGCGCGCTCTTCACATGGCAAGCGTGTGGAAATACATTAGCTCATGCTGAGGCTCTGAATGCAAGTGGAACAACTTAGGTTTTTCTCGACCAGTTTTCGGGCGACCCACCCGCTGGTGGATCACCTTCGCGGCGTAAGCCCCACAGGGGCGCAACGTGTTTCGCCCCGAGGTGAAGTCATCACATTTCTGTTCGTGCAAGGCCCGAAGCTCGCATCTTCGATCGCCTTGGGCTTGTTGATGTCAAATCGCTGTACGCCAGCGGTCAAGAAACCGCTCGGGTCAGGGTACCTTGGGTTTCCTCGTTTGCAGCCGAAGTGCAAGAAACCCATTCCGAGTGCCCCCCCTCTAACGGGATGTTGGGTCGAAGAGGGGGGAGGGAAATGGGGATGAGGATAGCCAACCATCTCACACGCCTTGTCACCCCCGACATGCGGAGGTCGGCGGATTTCCTTGCCACTTTGGGTTCCATAGCACACTACCAGCCTCACCTCATCGGTCGCATCTTCCAGAGGCACGATCTTTGGGAAGGACACAACCCCGTTTACGTCACGCGATGGCTTGTGACAGGCCGCCCAGTTGTCGTCGCTGTGGATGGATGGTTTCCTGCCTGGGACGGTTGGCCTACTTTCGCCTCTTACGGTCCCCAGCGGAAGATTTGGCCCATGATCTTGGAGAAGGCGTGGGCGAAGATTTTCGGAAGTTATAAGCGCATCGAAAGCGGATTCGCCGTTGAGGCCATCAAAGCGTTGACGCAGGCTCCAGTGGATATTTTGCCCCATGCAGGTCAAGGCTTCGAGTTTTCAAAGGAAGACCTTTGGGCAGCAATCACTGACGCAGTCCATAAACGGCATCCCC
This sequence comes from Prorocentrum cordatum, assembly GCA_963575745.1. Lineage (NCBI taxonomy): Eukaryota > Dinophyceae > Prorocentrales > Prorocentraceae > Prorocentrum > Prorocentrum cordatum. Next base: position 433,720 of record CAUYUJ010016394.1, on the reverse strand, counting down.
TGGTGGCCGGGACAGGGGACGACACCACTAACAACATCGCCCGTGGTCATGTCTATGCCGTCCTTGGGGCCACGCTGATGGACATTGACGGGACCAGCCATCGTGTGGTTCACTTATTCAACCCATGGGCCTTCAGCAATTACAGGGGCAAGGTGCCAGCGCGGTTGAACCCAAAGATCCGTCAGGGTTTCTTCTACATGCTGTTTGACGAATTCCTATCCAGTTGTGCTGCCGCGCAAATTCGCCAACAGTATTTGGAAAGTTTTGCAGCAGCGCTGCAACGTGGCAGCGCTGTGGCGTCGCATGTGGTTGTCGGCATAACTTGGCGGGGGCATCCTCGAGACAACCTGGGAGCCTCTTAGGGGGCAGCAGTTGGGAGTCGTAGGGTCTTGCGGGGTGCCTGGCGGCCACTCGGGGGCTTATGTGGCTGTCTTGCGGTGCCTTGGATTGACCGAAATTTGCGAACTGCCTATGTGGCCAAACGTTGGGTCACAGTTTGGCCAAGCTAATGTAAACTCCTAGCCGCTGCGAAAACCCTCGGGGGAAACACTTGGGGGAGGAAGGGAGGAGGAGGAGGAGGAGGAGGAGGAGAGGGAGGAGGAGGAGGAGAGGAGGGGAGAGGAGGAGGAGGGGGAGGGGGAGGGGGAGGGGGAGGGGGAGGGGAGGGGGAGGGGGGGGGGAGGAGGCCTGGCCTGGCCTGTTGGGGCCCTTTGGGGGCTTTGCAGGGGGCGTCATGGGGCCTCTTGGAGGCCTCTTGGAGCCTCTTGTGGGGGCCTCTTGGGCCGTCTTGGGGCTCTCTTGGCCCATCTGCCGCCTTCGGAAGCCGTCTTAGGTGCCTCTCTTGGCCGTCTTGGGGCGCTCTCTTTGGGCGCTTTCGGGCCGTCCTGGAGGTCTCTTGGGCCGTCTTGGAGGCCTCTTGGGGCCGTCTTGAGATACATTGGCCGTCTTGGAGGCCATCCTGGGCGTCTTGGATGCCGTTTTAGAGGACATCTTGGAGCCATCTCGGGGGAGAAATCCCGTGGGAGAAGTACTTTCTGCGTGGCCGGCCGGACCGGCCGAGGTCCCGCAGGGAATCTTCTGGAACGGCCCAGAAGGTCAGCTAACTCCCAGCACGGCGTGGACTCCTGTGGCAAGCAACTGGGTACGGCGGATCGAAGACGCCTAAAGCGAGTTGCCGCCGCCCCCTGCCTTTTGGGAGAGCCTGTGTGGCCGAACGTTGTGGCCAGAGTTCGGCCAAGTTATCGGACTACGTGTTCCTCCAGCCGTTTTTGAAACCCTTCGGGGGACACGTGGGGGAGAAAGACGAAGAGGAGGACGAGGAGGAGGAGCAGGAGGAGGAGGAGGAGGAGGAGGAGGAGGAGGAGGAGAGAAAGGAAAAAAAGGAGGAAGAGGAGGAGGAGGAGGAGGAGGAGGAGGAGGAGGAGGCCTCTTGGGCCACTTTAGGAGCCTCCTGGAAGCTTCCTGGGGGCTTCTTGGAGATCTCTTGGGGAGCTGCCTGAAGCCTCTTGGGGGCCTGTGCAGGCTCCTGGGAGGGGGAGGCTGTTTGGCCGTCCGAGTCGTTTCCTCCCTTCTGTGAAGGCCAGATAGTCAGGGTTTAGTAGCCTGGCTCGACATCTTCTGGCAAATACAGCTACCGTGCTTGAAGCCAGACACAGTGTCAAGAGGAAGCTCACAGAGCGCTTTACACGTGGTGTTTCCCCTACGTCGGAAACAAAGGTGTCGTTCGTGTCAACGTCGGCCTGCCCCGCGTCACGCTGGAGACGGAACGGACCACGGGCGCCTGCAGCCCTTAAGGCAGGCGCGTCCCCGGGCAAGAGACACCCCACCATAATGGGTGCACTCGGCCCGTGGGGGTGGGCACAGAATTCAAAGATGCTGGTGCCCTTGTTACAGTGTTTCGACAAGTGGTATTCGCTGTCACATTCTCCATATTCCATCCACTTGCTTGTACTTTGTTGCGTTGTTTCGATAATACCGTATTCAGTGTTGCAAAGGCGGTTGTCTCTCATCAAGCGATTTGGTCAATCATCAGGCAAACTTCTGGTTATCAGCCGAAAGTCTCTCCAAGAGCTCGTCTTCGGCGGTGCAGCATTTGTCCCATCAGCCGGAGTAGTAGCAGTGGTCGCTTTACCAAAGAGGGGGCTTCGCACGTGCGCTCTGATTGTGGTGCCCGAGAGCCGGGATACGAAGTCGGCTCCGCCGTCCTGTGCTCCAGTCAGTGCTCTGGTCACGGGGGCGGGGGGTCGGACATTCAAGGAAAAAGGGGGCACCTGCGGCCAAGCCGCCAGGTGCCGACGATGTCACGAAAGAGGGGGCAGTCGTTTCCTCCCTTTTGTGAAGGCCAGATAGTCAGGGTTTAGTAGCCTGGCTCGACATCTTTTGGCAAATACAGCTACCGTGCTTGAAGCCAGACACAGTGTCAAGAGGAAGCTCACAGAGCGCTTTACACGTGGTGTTTCCCTACGTCGGAAACAAAGGTGTCGTTCGTGTCAACGTCGGCCTGCCCCGCGTCACGCTGGAGACGGAACGGACCACGGGCGCCTGCAGGCCTTAAGGCAGGCGCGTCCCCGGGCAAGAGACACCCCACCACAATGGGTGCACTCGGCCCGTGGGGGTGGGCACAGAATTCAAAGATGCTGGTGCCCTTGCTACAGTGTTTCGACAAGTTGTATTCGCTGTCACATTCTCCATATTCCATCCACTTGCTTGTACTTTGTTGCGTTGCTTCGATAATACTGTATTCAGTGTTGCAAAGGCGGTTGTCTCTCATCAAGCGGTTTGGTCAATCATCAGGCAAACTTCTGTCCGAGGGCGTTCCTAGCCCGCCTGACGCCGCCAGCTTGGGCTCCTCTCTGGGCCGACTTTGATTTGGGGCCCTCTTGGGGCGCTCCAGGGCCGTCTTGGAGACCATCTTGGGCGTCTTGGCGGTCTTCAGTGCCGTCTTGGTGCCCTTTTGGAACCGTCTTGGGGGCCGCTTGAGCCGTCAGGGTGTCATCTCGGAGGCCTATGTGGCGCTCTTGGGGCCATATGGGTGGCCTCTGGGGCCGTCTTGGGCCGTCGGAAACTCGACAATAAGCAGACGCCGAAATCTTCCAAACACACTAGGGAAATTCATGCGTTGGGCCTCTTCGGGCCAGTTTTGGACGATCTTGAGGCCACCTGAGGCCATATTGGGGGCATCTCGGACCCTCTTGGAGACATCTGGGGCCATACTGGGCTCTCTTGGGGCCATGGTAGCCGTCTTGAAGACCATCTCGGCAGTCTTGGAGACCATCTTGGGGCCGTCTGGAGTGGGAAGACTGACGACCTGAAAAGCTAGGGCCAGCGCAATCAACCGAAGGCCCACTGGAAAATTGTAAGAATACCAAGAGCGTTTGGCACGCCGTGCATCCCTGTGGCAAGCCACATTAGGGCGGCGTGTCGAAGACGCCCACGGCGATGTACCGCCGCCACCTGTCTGTTGGAAACGCCGATGTGACCGAACGTTTTGGCCAAAGCTTGGGCAAGCCATCGGACGATGTGTTCCCCGAGCCGTAGTGGAACCCCCTCGGAACATATTCGGGGGAGTATGAGGGAGAGCATCAGGAGAGGGAGGGGGAGGAGGAGGAGGAGGAGGAGGAAGAGGAGGAGGAGGAGGAGGAGGGACCAGTGTAAACCCAAGACACGTCAACGATCTTGCAACAAGCCATCCCTCCAAGTTCCATCTTCATAGGTCCGCAGAAGAATGGATTTTCATTGCGGGAAGTTGGTCATTAGAAGACAACCGCTTGAACATTTTCAATCGCGCCAACACACCGTGCTTGGCATTTCAATGCCATGGCTCAACATGATTGTTGCGTCTTGACAATCGTAAATCGTGCCGGAGTGCCGTTCCTGGGATTTTCTATACAGCGGATTAGCGTATTTCTGCGCCCGGACAACCCTGAGTCGTACCGGAATGCCGTTCCTGGGATTTCGAGCATACGAATCCGTTAAATTGTTACAACCTTTTAATGCGAGTGTGCGTGGTGCTAGGGCGAGAGACACATTCTGAAAAGAAGCCGCCCGCCATTCTTTATAGTGTTGCAGACTTTCCAGACGAATGTGCACGGCGCCATGGCCAGAGCCACATGTCGGGCAAGAACTGCCCTCCATCGATCAACACTGCTGACTTTTTAGACGAATGTGTACGAATGATGTGCGTGGCGTTGAAGCGAGAGCCACTTTTCGAACACCACCCGCCCTCCGTCCACGCAACTGCTGCAACCTTTTGCGACGAGTGCGCGCGGCGGCAAGGTGGTGGCCACGTTTTGTAAACGACCCGCCCTCCATCCGTGAAAATGTTGCAAACATCGGAGGTCTCAGGCGAAACGCCTGGCCTGAAACGTCTGGGGGCGCGACAGGGAGGAGTTATTCTTCGGAGGTTGGGGGTGAGATCGAAGTGAGCTGGAGACCCCCCAACCAGGAAATCTGTTTCGGTTTCGTGTTCGTTTCAGGCGTGCGGGCGAGGCGAAGCTGCATGGGCGGGCGAGCGGAATGAATTCGCCGTTCTTAGGCCGAAACCTGGACCACATGATTCTCCGCCCGGTTGGCTAGCGGTGGCCCGGGGGTTTCCCGATGGTGCCCCGATGGTTTCTCGACGGTGTCCAGATGGTGTCCCGATGGTGTCCACGTGGTGTCCCGATGATGTCCACATAGTGTCCAGATGGTGTCCCGATGGGGTCCAGATGATGCCCGCATGGAGTCCACATGGTGTCCACATGGTGTCCAGATGGTGTCCCGATGGTGTCTCGATGGTGTCCCGATAGTGTTCCGATGGTGTCCCGTTGGTGTCCCGATCGTGCCCCGATGGTGTCCCAACGGTGTCCCCCTGGTGCCCGTGGTGTTCCGATGGTTTCCAGACGTTGTCCCGATGGTGTCCCGATGGTGCTCCGATGGTTGTCCCGACGGTTGTCCCGTGAGATTGGTATATATAATATATATATATATATATATATATATATATTATATATATATATATGCATAGACACTGAAATTGAGATCGATCGATAATGATATCGTTAGATGGTGGAATCGATTGTGAGATGGATGGTGAGACAAATTGATGGTGAGACTGACAGGTTGATAGGATGACCGATGGTGAGATCAATAGTGAGATCGATAAGCAGATGTTTATGGCGGTGTCCAAATGGTGTCCCGATGGTTGCCCGATTCGCCTCCACAGTGTCTTCAGGTGCTCGTCCCGATGGTTCCCTCCGCCGCCCCTCACAACCTCCTTATCACTCGAAGGGTGGTCGTATAGGTAAAGAAATTCGATTAAGGCCTCTTGGGAGCTTCTGCGAGTCTTGTGGAGGCCTTTCGGGGGCTTTCTTGGGCCTCTTGAGGGCCCTTGGACGTGTTTTGGGTGCCTCGTTGGCCGTTTTTGGGTGTTCCTGGCCCGTCTGATGCCGTCGGAAAACCGTCTTTGGAGGCCTCATGGGCCATCTTTGGGCCCTCTTGGGGCCGTTGTGGGAGCCTCTGGGGCCGTCATGGTACCATGTCGGAGGCCTCCTGGGCGATCTTGGTGACCTCTTGAGCCGTCTTGTGCCGTCGGAAGCTGAAAAGGAGCAAAAGCTACAATCCTTCAAACTCCTAAGTGAAATCCATGATGTTGGCTTCTTCGGGCCTTCTGGTGGACCTCTTGGAGGCTCTTGGGCCGCTTTGGGGCCTCTTGCAGGCTTCTGGGACCGTCTTAGGCCGTCTTGAGGCGATCTGAGGACGTCTTGGGTGCATCTTGGTCCATTTGGGAAACATCTTGCGGCCATCTGGGGCGCTCTTGGGGCCATCGTGGCCGTCCTGGAGGCATGTTGGATATCATCTTCGCCGTCTTGGAGGCGATTTGGACAATGGAACATGTATTTTCGGCGGCGTTGTGGGTCTTTCCGGGTGGCTGGCGGGATCTGCCGAAGGCCCTTTGGGAACCTCTCGAAAGGATCAACGAATACCTAAGTTTGGTTCGCCGTGCATCCTTGTGGCAAGCCAGCGAGGGACTGGTCTTCGGCCCTTCCCGCCACTGTGCCTGGGTTGTTGGTGCGAGGCGCATGGGGAAGATTGCTGGGAGCACCGCGGCTTCCTAGGATTTGTGCCTCTTGGGATTCTCTTCGGGGTCTCTCTGGGGCCTATTGAAGCCTCTTGGGAGCCTCTTGCGTCCTCTTGGGGGGTTTCTTGGGTCCATCTTCGGCCCTCTTGGGACGGGGCAGACTTAGAGGCCTCTTGGGAGCCTCTCGGGCGCAATCTTAGAACGAGCTTTGGGGCACCTGGGCACTCTTGGATGCTGTGCTCGTAAGACCGAAAGGCGGGGAAGGCCTCAGGGCCGCCTTGGGGCCGTCCTGGGCCGGTCTTGGTCTGTCTTGGGGCCGTCTCTAGGCAGCCCGGGCTCCTTCCAAAGGCACGCAGGAGGTCAAGTGCCCTCCAGGGTGGCAAAGCTGAAGGACCGAAAGCCTTGATGTACTTCGTGGTTCTGGGCTTTTTGGATGCCTTCTGAATGCAGTCAAACCGCAGCATGAGGATGAGTGGGTTTCCAAGCCTAGGCCTCTTAGATTGGGTCGAAGTAGATGGGGTCGGAGGATCGCGCCGCATCGCCGATGCGGCTCGATGTGGGGCCTGATTTGCTTCACGTCGACGTCGCCAATGCATCGCCGACGTCGGCGATGCATCGTCGGTGCATCGCCGATACATCGCTGATGCATCGCCGATGTGCCGGCGATGCGGCGCGATCCTCCGGCCCCATCTACTCCGACCCCCAACACCACCCCACCTCATCCGACGCCTTCTCAGATTAGCAAGCGCCCTCCGTGGGTTGGAGAGAGGGGCTCGGGGCTGGTTCTAGGCCGCCCACAGGGGCGCGACGGCGTCGAGACGTCGAGACCTCGAGACGTCGGGGCGTGGTGCTCTCAAGGTGGGTGTCTTCCGGTGCCCGTTTCGTGGGTGGGCGGGGGGCGTGCCGTCTCGTCGCCTCGCGGGCGGACCCCGACGCGCGAAACGTACACCGTTGGCGCGCGCAGATCGGCGTGCGCCCTGCACCTCAACGCGATGACCTCAGCTGGCGCGCGCAGATCGGCGCGAGCCCTGGGGCTGGCCATGGGTCACCCGCAGAGCCTCTCTGGGCCGACTTGGGGCCCTCTTGGGGGGCGCATCAGGGCGGTCTGCGAGGCCATCTTGGAGGTCTCTTGTCCGTCCTGGGGCCGTCTTGGGGCCTCCTGGGCCGTCAGGGGGCCATTCTGAAGGCCTCTTGGGCGCTCCTGGGCACCATCTTTGTGGCCTGTATAGCCTACCGAGGCCCTTTGGTGCACGCTACGTTTGGAGCTGGCTGGGGGTCCGAGATGGCCCAGCACTGGTTCCGGCCAGCAGGAACGGGGGAAGAGATTCGAGGCTCTGGGTTCGAGGAAGCGTTTCGCCTTTTCGCCCTCTGGGGGCCGGATTCGGGGTCCCAGAACCGTCAAAAACGGCTCTTGAATTAAAAACTATACCAGGTGGACCCCGGAAGGTGGTCCGATTTTGACCAGATTTGCCTTATCCCTCCTCTTGACAGATTTGTTCTCAGGGCTCATCCAGTTCAGACCCCCCAGCCGCCTCCAGACCCAGGCCCTTTGGTGTGCGTTTCGTGTGTGTGTGTGTGTGTGTGTGTGTGTGTGTGTGTGTGTGTGTGTGTGTGTGTGTGTGTGTGTGTGTGTGTGTGTGTGTGTGTGTGTGTGTGTGTGTGTGTGTGTGTGTGTGTGTGTGTGTGTGTGTGTGTGTGTGTGTGGGGGGGGCAGCTGGTTTCCCCCATCGCAAGCATCAGCATGCTCGCCGCTGCGGGAGCGCCGCGGAGGCGGATCTGCCTTCGGCGCAACAACCGTCGCGAGAGTGCGCGACGGGTATTCGGTGTCGGCAAGGCGGTTCGCCAAGCAGGAGCAGCGGATCTCCAAGGTGGTGGAGTTCGATGTGGCGTCCAGCGAGCCTTTCTCGGTGCAGTTGGAGTGGCCGAGCAGTCGGGTGATGGAGAGAGCAGGATGCGGCGACGTCGATCCCAGGATCTTTCTGCGGGTGACCACTGGCAATGTGTCAGTATCAAGCTCCCGGTCTGCGCTGCAAGAGTGGGCCAACCAGCCGAACGTCCGCGTTGATTTGCCGGGCGGTCCGGGCACCTATACAGTAGACTTCTTCGCGGAGTTCCCGTTGGGGCCATGGCTGCGCGAAATCGTGTTGAACACGTACGCATCCGAGACTGTCACTTTCAAAGACGTGGGCCACAGCAGGTGGCCAGACACTATCGTCCTCGACGGCTTTACGCGGCCTGACCTCAATCAGCGGTTCACGGAGGTCCGCGAAGAGAAGTGGTGGGTCGGCAATTTGGCGACATTCTGGACCACTGGACCTACCAAGGATGCTGCTTATTCAGCAGGCTGACGCGACATCCGCCGACTCCTAGATATTTTCAGATTGGACCCTGCAGGCATTGGTCGAGAAAATAGAACAGAGCATGGACGGAGTAAACGGAGGAAGAGGTGGAGGAGGAGGGGGAGGACGACGACGACGACGACTTCGATGACGACGAGGATGAGGGGGAGGAAGAGGCTGAGAAGGAGGCAATGACAACGTGTGTGTGTATATACATATATATATATGTACATGGAAAGGCGAGGGAGAGGGAAGCAAATGATGCGATGATTATTAGGCGCCTTCGGAGCTTTTTGCTGAAGCCTTGGGCTTTCTGTGGTCTCTCTCGGGGCCCTTCAGGGTCGTCCTGAGGATCTCTCGGGGCTTTCTTACGCAGTTTTTGGACGTCTTGGAGCCCTTCTGGGCCGTCTTCGCGCTCTCTGGAGGCCGTCTTGGGCCGTCTAGCGACTTCTTGGGCTCCTCCAGATGATCTTTTGGGCAGTGTTTGGGCCCTCTTGGGATGCTGTTGGGCTGTCTTGGGCCGTCTTTGGGCCGTCTTGAGCGCTCATGAGACCATTTTGGTCCGGAGACCACAACACATTGAAACATGTTCAGTTGTTTCATAGTTTGGGCTGTGTGGGGCTTCTTTGCGGCTTCTGGGGCCCTCTATTGGGGCACATCTTGTGCGTCTCAGGATTTTGGTGGAGCTCATTGGGCCGCTCGCGTTGTTTGGGCGCCTCTTGAGCTGTCTTGGCGACGTCCTGGAGCCCTGTTGGGGCGCTTTGGAAGCTCAGGGCCATCCCCATCCCGCGCCGCCTCCAGATCCACGCCCCCCGCCGCGAGATTGGCAAGATCGATCTTCAGGGGCCTTCCATCGGTGTGCTGACCCGACGGCAAAGCGTGGTGCGTCGGTGGTGCTTCGGAGCCACCGCATGGTTTTGGGACTCGGGTCGTTCTTCGAGGACGTCTCAGGCGACCGGGGCCTCCGAGGCACCGAAGCCGTGGGGTGACAGGCCGCGCGGGGAGGTCGTTGGGGATTCCGAGGTCACCACGCGGGCCGTCATCACATGGTTTTGGGGCCCCGGAGACACCCCTTGGAAGACGTGTGGGGGAAGAAGGGCAGACGTCTCGCACGCTGGTGCCCGAGGGTCTTCGGATTTCCTGTACTGGTGCACCAGCCTCAGGCAGTGGGCCGTCGCGGAGGAGAAGGATTTTGACTGGGCCCTCAGAGCAGGAGAACATGCTGGCACCGATTCCCTCGCCTCGTTTTCGCCTTGCTGGGCCTCTTTGGAGGTACTCGCCGCCACGACAGATGTCGCCTCGTGATCCTGGTCAAAACGCACCCCCAGAGAGGTCTGGGGAGCAGCGGTGTCAGTATCTTTGTGCCCCCCAGAGGTTCGCAAGCAGGATGGATGCCCGGGCCTAGCCGCGGCGCCAAAGAACCTCGAGCTAGTGGATCCCAGGAGCAAAGGGAACTGGTGGGAAAATACGGCAGATGACGACTGGGCCGACGACGCGTGGGTGCAGCGCCCGAACGCTGGTGTTTCAGCGGTCGAGCGCTGGTTGCACGACGAGTTCAGCAGCCCTGCGATTCCAGCGTCCATGGAGCCGTGTGAGCGCATGCTCGACCGCCTGGACGAGTTGAACAATTGGGTGGAGATTTTAGACTACGCGGCCGATCCATCGTTCCCCCCAGAGGTCGTTTCAATTGCCGAGCCAGGAATGACGTGTGGGGATTCGGCGCAGGGCATCGAGCAGTCGTGCGAGTATTACAACCACTGGGCCACCATCGCTGACATCATGGCGAATGGGTCCTCGACGCTGAAATCATGAAGCTCGCACTAGGCACGCGGAAGCGCACTCAGAAGGAAAAGTGCAAAGCTGTCGCTGGAAGCAACCGTTCACCATCATACAGGTCAATATTGAGGTCTGCATTATCGATTCGTTTCGGCTCAAGGTTGTACGTGTCGTGCTGCGTTGCGGTGTTGCTGACGCTTGCCGAGTTGCTTTTTTTGGTGCGCTGTCGCGAAGCGCGTGCGAGTTAGAACAGTCATCACGTAGAGTCGACTGGCAAATGCCCGGTGGATGGGCCTGTGAGCCTTATGTAAGCAGCTTGCCTCGGGGGTACCCCGACATCCGACGTCGTGTAGAAAGCACAACACCGTGAAACAACCACGACCAGAGCCACGGATCCAATCCTCTGCGCGTGGTTTTCAGGCCGTTTCGATCTGTGGGGGTACTTGGGCCCGAAAAAGGGCAGAATCGCCCGTCGCGATTGTCGCGTTGTCTGTTCCCCTCTTCCCCTTTCACTCTAGGGTCCATTTCGATCCGATCGATCCGATCGATGTCGATTCGGGCCCGCTCGATCCGATGGGGTTCTGATGTTCCAATGATCCGATGTGGCCCGATGCTTGCATGGCGCGATTGAGCACCGCGCGCAGCCGACCCGATTCGGTAAACACTGCTTCGCGGGGGGCACGGCTGGACAAGCGTTCCGTCCGCTCCTGGGCAGTCTTGGGGGCCTCTTGGGGCTTATCTGCGGCCGTCTGGGGGGGCTGCTGTGGCATCTTGGGGCCCTGTTTGGGCCCTAATGGTCTATCTTGGGCCCCTCCTTGCCGCCCTGTGGATCTCTTGGAGCTGTCTTGGGCCAGTATGGGACCCGATTGACCTACTTAGGAGGAGGGCAGAGCCTTTCGGATGAGTGTCGATCTGACGCCTGATTGCGCCAGCTGGTTCTACAGAAGCGCATGTGCCTTGGCCTGGTGGTCCGCGAGTGCGGGCTGCGCGGTGCACGACATCCGTGGCTGACCTCATCTCCTTTGCCTTGCCTTGGGAGCAGCACAGGGGTGGCTGGGCATGTGCGTGTGGGGGAGGTCTGCGCAGGATAGAGAGAGGTGGGAAAGAGAGAGAGAGAGAGAGAGTGTGAGAGAGAGAGACGGCCGGCATCCCAACCGCTGTCCGCGCCGCACGCTTCATTGGGCACCGAGCCTACTCTTTGCGCAAGCGGCCCACTCCCGTGCATCCCAGCTGGTTCTCGGGGGTTGTGTCGGGCTCGGGATGTCACGTCCCCGCGCTGCTGATGTGCTTGGCATCCCCCAAACACTGCTTGCATATTTTTACCTTTCCACCCGCCCAACTGCGAGTCCCGCACCACACTGTGCTTGTTCTTGTTTTACCCGCCCTCCCGCCCAACTGCGGCTGGGCCACGTACTCGTTCGGTCCCCAGCTCCCGAGGCACGTCGCCAGCACGGAGTAAGGGGGGTTCCCTTGCCGCGAAGCTGGGGGACTTCCCTGCCAGGAGGGCTGGACAGAGATCTCCCCCTGATGCTGGGGCAAAGCATCTAGGCATGGATTGGGTCTCTTGGAGCCTTCCTCGGCCCTCTGGAGTCCAGTGGGAGGCCCCCTGGGAGTGTTCCGATGCCCTCTTGAGCCGTCTTGTGCCCCTCGTGGGCCGCCTTGGAGCTCTGTTGGGGCCCGTTCTGCCCGTCTCGGTACGATCTCCTCCTCTTCCTCCTCCTCCTCCTCCTCCTACTACTACTACTACTACTACTACAATTACAACAACAACAACAACTACTACTACTACTACTACTACTACTACTACTACTACTACTACTACTACTACTACTACTACTACTACTACTACTACTACTACTAC
>CAUYUJ010016394.1:364892-414892 GCA_963575745.1 Prorocentrum cordatum | reverse complement strand
AGCCCAGCCCCGCGTCACGTCGAAATGGGGGTGGGTCACTGAGGCGGCTGCTGGCTCGGTCTGGCGCCGGGCGGAGCTACAGGTAGTGGCATGCCGCCTCGGCACCGCCATCATGCAGCCCCTCGCTGGCATGTGCAGGGCTGGCCGCGGCGGCGGTTGGGCCTGTGGGGACGCGGTCCCTTCGCCGAGTGCTCTCTGGGGTCCTTCCTCTCCCCCCTCCCTGCCCGACGCGGCGGGCGGCGGCGTGGCGGGCGGCGGGGCGGCCGACGACAATGAGGACGCTGACGACCTCTCTCCCCCTCTTGGAGATAAGGTGTCTGCAATCCCCTGGTACGCAGTGCCTTCCTCTCCCGCTTCGCGCCCAGGCCTCCTGCGGCTGGGGGGCCTCGCAGGGTCTTCCTAGCTCATCGCGCTGCAAGCTGCTACTTTCATCTCTATCGAGAAGGAGGAGGGGGAGAGGAGGAGGACGAGGACGAGGACGAGGACGAGGACGAGGACGAGGACGAGGACGAGGACGAGGACGAGGATGATGATGATGATGATGATGATGATGATGATGATGATGATGATGATGATGATGATGATGATGATGATGACGACGACGATGAGGAGGAGGAGGAGGGAGGAGGAGGAGGAGGAGGAGGGGGGGAGGAGGAGGGGGATGATAATGAGGATGATGTTGATGATGTTGATGATGATGATGGTGATGATGATGAGGAGGAGGAGGAGGAGGAGAAGGAGGAGGAACGAGGAGGGGGAGGAATGAGGAGGGGGAGGGGGACGACGACGACGAGGAGGCAGAAGGAGGAGGCACGAGGAAGGGGGAAGCGGAGCAGGAGAGCCGAGCACGAGCGGCAGAGCCACAGCGGGTCCTGCAGGAGGTCCACGACCTGCCTCTGCAGCCCCGCCATCTCCGCCAGCTGGCCAGACGGCGACCCGGGGTCCTCTCGACGCCCCAGACGCCTTCAGGCGCCTCCCGCTTCTGCTCCCGCTCCTCCTCCTTCTCCTCCTCCTCCTCCTCCTGCTCCTCCTGCTCCTCCTGCTCCTCCTGCTCCTCCTGCTCCTCCTCCTCCTCCACCTCCTCCTCCTCCGTATCCTTATCCTCCTCCTCCTTCCTTTCTCTCCATCACATCGCCTCGTCTCATTCACCATCAGCACCATCATCATCATCATCATCATCATCATCATCATCATCAATCAACATCATCATCATCATCATCAATCATCATCACCTCATCACCATCATCATCACATCATTCACCATCACCATCACCACCACACCGTCCATCACCACACCATCCATCACTCATCAGCATCATCCCATCATCATCCTCATCTCAGCATAATCATCACATAATCCTCAACATCATCATCACCGGCCGCCACCATCCTCATCATCATCATCATCGACATCACCATGACACCACACCCGTCCGAGTACCACCACCAATCATCATCATCATCATCCTCATCATCATCAACATCATCATCATCATCATCACATCATCATCATCATCATCCTCTCCTCATCCTCATCCTCATCATCAGCATCATCATCAGCCCATCAATCATCCGCAGCAGAGCAACATCATCATCATCACCATCACCATCCCATCAGCATCAGCATCAACATCATCTCATCATCAGCATCATCACACCACCACTCATCATCAGCGCAGCAGCAACATCATCAGCACATCATCAGCATCAGCATCAGCATCAGCATCAGCATCAGCATCAGCATCAGCATCATCATCATCATCACCATCATCATCATCATCATCATCATCATCATCATCATCACCATCACCATCATCATCATCATCATCATCATCATCATCATCATCATCATCATCATCATCATCATCATCATCCGTTCTTGACGTTGGCCAGACTCTAATCGGGTAAAGTGCGCCAGTGGATCTCCCTGAATACCCTAAAGGAGGGGGGAGGGTCCACAACCCCCCCCCCCTCCCCCCTTCAAGGGGGGGGGGAGGGTCGGACTCCCCCGCCTTCCCCCCACTTAGGGGGGGGAAGTTGTCCGAACCCCCCCCCCCCCTCCCTTGAAGGGGAGTGGGGGGTCCCGAACCCCCTCCCCCCCCCCTCACCCTTGTCGCTGAAGGGGGGGGGTCGGACCCCCCCCCGTCCCCCCCTTTGCGCCGGAAAGGGAGCCGGGGAGGGGGGGCCTCTCTCGCTTCTCCTTTCTGCGCCGGAGAAGGTGTGTAGGGAGTACGGAGTTGGGAGTAGGGAGTGGTGCGTACTCAGATAGTGCGTAGTGAGTAGTGAGTACTGGGTAGTGAGTAGAGGGTAATGAGCGGCGAGTAGGGAGTAGGGAGTAGGGAGTGGAGAGTAGTGAGTAGTGAATAGTGAGTAGTGTGTACTGATAAGTGAGTCGTGAGTGACGAGTAGTGAGTAGTGAGTAGTGAGTAGTGAGTACTGAGTAGGGAGTAGGGAGTAATGAGTAGTGGGTAGTGAGTAGTGGGTAGTGAGTAGTGGGTGGCGAGTAGTGATTAGTGAGTAGTGAGAAGTGGGTAGTGCGTTTTGCGTAGTGAGTAGTGAATAGAGAGTAGCGAGTCGTGAGTAGTGAGTAGCGAGTACGGGAGTATTGAGTAGCGAGTATGGATTAGTGGATAGTGGGTAATGAGTAGTGATTAGTGAGTAGTGCTTACTGAGTAGTTAATATAGAGTAGTGGGTAGTGAGGAGTGGGTAGTGAGTAGGGAGGAAGGAGTGGTGAGTACGGAGTAGTGAGTAGCGAGAAGTGGATTGTGGTTAGTGAGTAGTGGATAATGAGTAGTGAGTCGTGAGTACTGAGTAGTACGTAGTGCGTAGGGCGTAGTGAGTAGTGATGAATAGAGAGTTGTGGGTAGTGGAAGTGGGTAGTGTGTAGTGACTAGCGAGTAGTGAGTAGTGAGGAGCGAGTAGGGCGTAGTGAACAATGAATCGTGAGTAGAGAGTAGTCAGTCGTGAGTAGTGCGTCGCGATTAGCGAGTAAAGACTAGGGAGTAGCGAGTAGTGAGTAGTGAATAGTGAGTAGTGGGTAGGGAGTAATGAGCAGTGAGTAGTAAGAAGTGGGTAGTGAATAGTGGGTAGTGAGTAGAGATTAGTGAGTAGTGGGTAGTGTAGTAAGTAGTGACTAGTGACTACTGACCTGTGACTAGTGACTAGAGACTATGTAGTGACTAGTTAGTAGGGAGTAGTGAGTAGTGAGTAGTGAGTAGCGGGGAGTGAGTAGTGTGTATTGAGTAGCGAGTATGGGAGTAGCGAGTAATGAATACTGAGTACTGTGTAGTCAGTACTGTCTAGGGAGTAGGGAGTAGCGAGTAGCGAGTAGTGGGTAGTGAGTAGGGATTTGTGGGCAATGAGTAGTGAGAAGTGAGTAGTGTATTAGTGGGTAATGAGTCGTGATTAGTGAGTAGTGCTTACTGAGCAGTGAATAAAAAAGTAGTGGGTAGCGAGAAGTGAGTAGTGAGTAGGGAGGAGGGAGTGGTGAGTAGGGAGTAGTGAGTAGCGAGTAGTGGGTTGTGGGTAGGCAGTAGTGGATAGCGAATAGTGAGTCGTGAGTAGTCAGTGGGGGTAGTGAGAAGTGAACAGCGAATAGCGAACAGTCAGTAGTGGGTAGTGAGTAATGAGTAGTGAGTACTCTGTGGGGCTGGGGTTAGTGTTTGGGGTTAGGGTTCGGAGTTTGGGTTAGGGTGAGGACTAGGGGTAGGGGTGCGGGGTGGTCGGGGGGTTCCCGGAGTCAGGTGGCGGCGTGGCGAAAGGGGGGGAGGAGGGGGGGGTGCGGCCAAAGGGGGGGACGGGGGGGGGGGTTGGGACCCCCCCCCGCCCTTTTGAAAGGGGGGGGGGTCCCCGACGACGGATCGGGGAAAGGGCGGAGGGGGGGGGGGGTCCCCGACGACGGATCGGGGAAGGGGGGGATGGGGGGGGTCCCCGACGACGGATCGGGGAAGGGGAGGTGGGGGGGGTCCTAACCCCGCCCCCCCCTTGGGGAGATCCAGCGGCGCACCCTCTTGATTACGTCTAGTAGGAATGCCGTTGTTTGCCTCATGTTTCGTGCCGTTGTTCGTTGTGTTGTTGATGTTGTGTTTCGTTTTCGGTGGCTCGAGGCCGAGCAATTATTTTCCCCTTCGCTTGAGCTGTAAGTTTGCAACTTTCGTTTCGTTGTCCGTTTCGATGGTGCTGTTCCTGCTGTGTTGTTGCATTATTGGCCAGAGTTGAATCGTGGGCCCCAGCCTGCCGTAGCCCCAGCCATCGTTCTGAGCGTCGTTTTGTTTCGTTGTTCGTTTCGTTTCTGTCTCCCCTCGCTCTGCCCATATTTTCCGGGCGTTCGCTTCGTTTTCCGTTTCGTTGTTACCCCTCTCGTTGTTGGTGCGTTCTTGGCCTGATCAGCCCGGTCACCAGTCTCTGCCGTAGCTTCTTCCGTCGATCGGATGTTTGTCGTTTCGTGTTTCGATTCGTTTCAGTCGCCCCTCGCCTTGGCCATAGTTTCCGGGCGTTCGTTTCGTTGCTCGTTTCGTTGTTTCCTCCCCCGTTTGGGCCCTAGACTCCAGGGCCTTAGATTCTTGGGCCCTTAGAATACAGGGCCCTAGGTCCTGAGGGCCCAAGGCCTTCGACTCCTGGGCCCTAGACTCCAGGGCCCAAAACTCCCGGGCCCTCGACTGCTGGGCCCCAGGCCCCTAGGCCCTAGACTCCAGGGCCCTAGACTCCCCTGGTCCTAGACCTCTGGGCCCTAGTCTCCAGGGTCCTGGACTCCTGGGCCCCAGACTCCAAGGCCCTAGGTTCCTCGGCAATAGATTCCAGGCCCCTGGACTCTGAGACCCCGAGGCCTTAGACTCCTGGGCCCTAGAATCCAGGACCCTGGGCTCCATTGCCCAAGATTCCGTGGCCGCAGATTCCTCAACCCTGAACTCCAGGGCCTTATGCTCTTGGGCCCCAGACTCCAGGGCCCTAGGCTCCTGGGCCCTAGGCTCCAAGGCCTTGGGTTTCTGGGCCCCAGAATCAATCCATGGCCCTAGACTCCTGGACCCTGTAGTCCGGGGCGCTCAATTCCTTGCCCTCGATTATTGGTCCCAAGGCTCCGACCTACTGGGCCCTAGACTCCTGGGTCCTAGAGTCCAAAGGAAGGCTTTCGACTCCTGGGCCCCAAAGCCTTATATTCAAAGGCTCTGGACTCCTGGACTCCATAGCCATAGACTCCTGAGCCCTAGATTCCTGGTCCCTAAATACCAAGGTGTTAGACTCCTGGGCCCTAGCCTCCAGAGCCCCAGAATCCTGGGCCAAGGACTCGAAGGCCTTGCATTTGTGGTCATTATATTCCAGGGCCGTAGACTCCTGGGCACAAGATACCAGGGTCCCAGACTCCTGGGCCCTAGACTCCAGGGCCCTCGATTCCAGGGCTTTCGATTCCTAGGCCCTAGACTCCAGTGTCCTAAACTCCTGGGCACGAGGTTCCAGGTCTAGACTCCAGGGCCCTAGACGCCTGGGCCTTAGACTGCAGGACCATATATTCCAACGTCCTTGATTCCTGGGCCCTGGGCTCCGAAGCCCCAGGCTGCAGGCCCCAGACTCCAGGGCCTTAAACCCCTTGTCTAAGATTCGAAGGCCCTAGACTCCTTGGCCCTAGGCTCCATTGCCCAGCTGACTAGGACTCCAGGGCCACAGAACCCAGGGCCCTAGACTCATGCGCCCTAGATTCCAGGTCCTTAGATTCCTTGGCCCCAGATCCCAGGGCTTTAGATTCCTTGGCCTTCGACTCCTGGGCCCGTGGACTCCTGGGCCTTCGACTCCAGGGCCCTAGACTCCAGGGCCCTAGACTCCAGGGCCCAAGACTCCTGGGCCCTGGGCTCCAGGGCATTGACTCCTGAGCCCTCGACTCCTGGGCCCTAGACCTGGGCCATCGACCCCAGGGCCCCAGTCTCCTGGGCTCTAGACTCCTGGGCTCTAGACTCCTGCACCCTAGATGGGCTTTAGATTCCTGGGCCCTAGGCTCCTGGGCCCATAGACTCCTGGGCCCTAGACTCCGGGGCCCAAAACTCCAGGGCTTCAGACCCCAGGGCCCCAAACTCCCGGGCCTTGGACTCCAGGGCTTTGACTCCTGGGCCCTAGGCCAGGGCCACATCTCCGGGGCCATAGACTCCTGGGCCCTAGACTCCTGGGCTCTAGACTGGCCCTAGACTCCAGGGCCCTAGACCCCGAGGCCCTACACTCTGGGGGCATCAGGGCCTTAGACGCCACGGCACTAGACTCCATTGCCCAGGACTCCTGTGCCATAGATTCCAGGGCATTGGACTTCTGGGCCCTAGATTCCGAGGCCTTAGACTCGTGGTCCTTAGATTCCTGGGCCCTAGATTCCAAGGCCCTAGATCCCAAGGTCCTAGACTCCAGGGCCCTCGACTCCAAGGCCTTATCTTTCTGTGCCCTAGAACCCATGGCCCCAGACATCTGGGCCCTAGACTGCAGGGCCCCATATTCCTGACCCCTAGATTCCAGGGTCCTAGACTCCTGCGCGCTATATTCAATGCCTTTAGGCGCCTGGGCCCTATGCTCCAGGGTTCTGGACGCCTGGGCCTCAGACTCCAGTGCCCTAGATTCTTGGGTCCTAGAGTCCAGGGCCCGAGACTCCTGGGCCGCAGATTCCTGGGCCCGAGACTCCTGGGCCCCAAACTCCAGGGGCCTAGAATTCAGGGCCGTAAACTATTGGGCACTGGGCTCCAGGCCTTAGACTCCTGGGCCCTAGGCTCCTGGGCCGTAGTCTCATGGGCCTGAGGGCCCTGGGCTCATGGGCCCCAGACTCCAAGGTCCGAGATTGTTGGGCCCTAGATTCTGGGGCCTAAAATTCCAGGGCCCTAGATTCTTGGGCCCTAGACTCCTTGGCCCGACCTAGATCCCAGGGCCCAGGGCCCCAGACTCCTGGACCCTAAATTCTGATACCCTAGACTCCTGCGCCCTGGATTCCAATGCTCTAGAGTCCTGGGCCCTAGGTTCCAGGGCACTATACTCCTGGGCCCTCGAACCCTGGGCCCTGGACAAATGGACCTTATACGCCAGTGCCTTAGAGTCATGGGCCCCAGACTCCAGGGCCCCAGATTCCAGGGCCCTAGACTCCAGGTCCCTAGACTCCTCGGCCCCAGATTCCAGGACCGTAGATTCATGGGCCCTCTACTCTGGGCCCCTAGACTCCAGTGCCCGAGATTCCAACGCCCTAGATTCCAGGGCCCTGGATTCCAGGGCCCCAGGTTCCTCGGCCCTGGACCTCCAGGGCACCAGACTCCAGGGCACTAGATGTGTTCGTGTCGTGCGTGTGGGCGAGGCGAAGATTCTTGGGCGCGCGAGAGGAATGATCCCGCTGTCGCCCGGGGGGGGCAATGCGGATGCAAAAGTCTGGCCCTCCAGTGGGCGCGCGGTGGCTGGGGATGTCCCGCCGTGGTGTCTCGCGGTGTCCCGATAGTGTCCTGCCGTGGTGTCCCGATGGTGTCCCGATCGATAGTGGGATCGATAGAGACATTGGTTTTGACCGAGATGTGGTGATATCTATAGTTAGATCATAGTGAGGTCGCTAGTGAGATCGGTAGTTGCATCGATCGTGCGAGCGGCAGTGACATCGATAGTGAGTTCGATAGTTGCATCGATCTTGCAATCGATAGTAAGGTCGATAATACGATCGATTGCGAGATCGACAGTGAGATCGATAGTGTAATCGATTGTGAGCCCGATTATGAGATCGATCGAGATCGCTTCAGGGATCGAATGTGGAATCGATAGTGAGATCGATATTGCGATCGGTAGTGGGATCGATTGTAAGATCGATAGATCGATCGTAAGATCGACTGTGGGATCGATAGCGAGATTCGCTGAGTTAGATCGATAGGGAGATCGGTTGTGAGATCGATCAAGTCAGATCGGTAGTGAGATTGACTGTGCGATCGGTTCAGTGGGCTCTCCTAGTTCCGGTCCTAGCGCCACTCATCGCATTGCAACCAACGCGGCCAGTGCGACCACCCTTCGGGTCGGTTTTCAGCGCAGTGGCGGTGGCATTGATTTGACTCGATGGTGTCCCGATTGTGTCCCGATCGTACTCAGCACCACTCAGTGTGGGATCGCTAATGGGGTCGATCGCTGGGTCCATCGATAATAAGACTGGCGGTGAGGTCGACAGTGAGATCGATCGAGTGAGATCGATAGCGGGGTCGATAGTGACATCACATCTCGGCGCAACATCGTCATCACGCGTCGTCGCCAACTCGAGGGCGCGCCACCAGCATCGTCATCATCACACACATCGCAGTTGCCAGCAGTTGGTTCTTTCCCCTCTTCCCAACTTGCTTATCACCGAAAGTGTGGTCGTGTAGGTACACAGACACCTTATAATAGATTGTTCCTGGGCCTCAGGGGAGGGTGGCGGTGTATAAATGACCATTGAGGGCCGGCGACTTATACACAGCCACCCTCCCCTGAGGTAAATGCAAAGACCGTCGGAGGGTGTCTGTGTACATATTTTCGTGGCGTAAGCATCGTTCCCTGCCGCTGCTCGTCTCGCTCGCTCCTGCTTCGCCCCGGCTCTTCTCCAGAGGAGCAGCTCTCCGAGGAGCGGCTGGAGGAGGAGTGCCCCGGGGAGGGCCTCGCGCTGCTGTTGCGGGCGCTGGGCCTGCTGGAGAGGGCCTTGAACGTGTCGTTGCTCGAGGAGGTGGGTCCTCCTCCTCCTCCTCCTTCTCCCTCCCTCCTCCTCTTCCTCCCTCCTCCTCCTTCTCCCTCCCTCCCTCCCTCCTCCTCCTCCTCCCCTTCTCCCTTCTTCTCTCAATTCCGTTTGCTTGTAAGCATCTCCTCCCTGCCGCACCCCGAGGCCAGTCGGAAGGGCGGCCTGGGCGTTTCGTCTGAGACTCCCTTACCATTTTCAGGAGGGAAAGAAACACACAGACACAATTAATCGTCGAGCGCCAGGAAAATATGGGAAAATATGGGAATTGGGCGGGAAGACAAAAACCCAGAAAATATGGGAAAATATGGGGACTATTTTTATTTGTGTGTATTTATTTGTGTGTCCTAATTTCCCTTTATAGAAGCTGGCACAAGCTTCGCAGAGAAAGGGCGGGTCGCTTCCAAAATGTGGCTCTCGTCTTAGCACCGCGCACATCCGTCTTAAACATCTGCGAGAGCTTACGGATAGAGGGCGGGTCCGTTTCAGCATATGGTTCTCGCTTTAGCGCCGCGCACATTCGTCTGAAACGCGTGCAAGCGTTTCGGGGATTCCCATGGCTAACGTGGCAGAAATGGCGCTTTGGAGCGATTCAGGTCTGTCGAGGCGCAACTGGTGAAGTTCCAGGAATGGCGCTCTTGCACCATTCAGGATCGTCAAGAAGCAACAGTCAGTTTGATTCGTGGCGTTCGAGTCCCGATCATGGTGTTTTGGCACGCTTCAGGATCTTCAAACGGTGGTCTCCCAACGGGGCACTTCCATCAGTGGAAATAAACCCTACTAGGGGTCTATGAAGACGGAGCTTGGAGGGAAAGTTTATTCCAACATCGTTGATGAGTCTTGGGTGTGCACTGGTCCTCCTCCTCCTCCGCCTCCTCCTCCTTCTATTCCTCCTCCCTCCACCTCCTTCGCAATTTCATTATTTGAATACTACTCTACTGTCTCCCCTCCGCAGACGTGTTGTGAACGTCCCGCCCTCTCTGTGTATGTTTCCACACCCAGGGTTTCAAACGTTGGATGATATTGATGTCCTTGCCCAATCCGAGCGTCTTCCGTCCTTCAAAATGGCGCTCTCGCTGCAGCATTGGCTCCATTTCCTCATAGATTTCCCCACAATGGTGCTCCCTCTGCAGCAAAGGCCTCATTTCCACGTTTTCGGTCCTTCTCAATGGTGCCCATGCTGCGGCGCCAGCCTCATTTCTGCGTCTTCGTCCTTCTCAAAGGTGTTCCCGTTGCAATGTTGGCGTCGTTTCCGCGTTTTTACTTAACAGCGAAGACTGATAGGTTTCTAGTTGACTCAAAAGAGCTCACAGATCACTCCACAGGGGGGTCCGGGCAGGTGTTGGGGCGTTTCCGGGCGGCATGAGCCGGGCTCGTTTTTCACCAACAGTCACACACTTCGTGCTCTTCGCCTTCCCAGAACTCCATTCCCAGGCCACATTCTGGGGGGCCGGATGCAACAGTCACACACAAAGTGCTCTTCGACATCCCAGAACGCCATTCCCGGGCCACATTCTGGGGGGCCGGATGCAACAGTCACACACTTCGTGCTCTTCGAGTTCCCAGAACGCCATTCCCGGGCCACATTTTGGATGCCCGGAGCCAACTGTAGGCCACTTCGTGCTCTTCTATTTCCCAGAACTCCATTCCCGGGCCACATTTTGAATGCCCGGAGCCAACTGTAGGCCACTTCGTGCTCTTCGAGTTCCCAGAACTCCATTCCCGGGCCACATTTTGAATGCCCGTAGCCAACTGTAGGTAACTTCGTGCTCTTCGACTTCCCAAAACTCCCATTCCTGGGCTACATTTTCAGCAGGGGCAAGAGCACGACGAGGGGGAGGACGAGCAAGACCAGGAGGACGAGGACGAGCAGGAGCAGGACGAGGAGCAGGAGAAGCAGGAGAAGAAGGACGAGCAGGAGGAGGAGGAGGACGAGCAGGAGGAGGAGGACGACCAGGAGGAGGAGGACGACCAGGAAGAGGAGGAGGAGGAGGAGGAGGGGAGGGGGAGGAGTACCAGGATGAGGAGGAGGAGGAGGAGGAGGAGGAGGAGGAGGAGGAGGAGGAGGAGGAGGAGGAGGAGGAGGAGGAGGAGGAGGAAGAGGAGGAGGAGGAGGAGGATGAGGACGAGGAGGAGGAGGAGGAGGAGGAGGAGGAGGAGGAGGAGAGGAGGGAGGAGGAGGAGGAGGAGAGGGGGGGGGGAGGAGCACCAAGAGGAGGAGAACGAGGACCACCAGGAGGAGGAGGAGGAGGAGGAGGAGGAGGAGGAGGAGGAGGAGGAGGAGGAGGAGGAGGAGGAGGAGGAGGAGGGGGAGAGAACATCACGAGGAGGAGGACGAGCAAGACGAGGAGGACGAGAACGAGGGCGACCAGGAAGAGGAGGAGGAGGAGGAGGGGAGGGGGGAGGACTACCAGGAGGAGGAGGAGGAGGAGGAGGAGGAGGAGGAGGAGGAGGAGGAGGAGGAGGAGGAGGAGGAAGAGGAGGAGGAGGACGAGGAGGAGGAGGAGGAGGACGAGGAGGAGGAGGGGGGGGGAGAGCACCAGGAGGAGGAGAACGAGGACCACCAGGAGGAGGAGGAGGAGGAGGAGGAGGAGGAGGAGGAGAGAGCACCAGGAGGAGGAGGACGAGCAAGACGAGGACGACGAGAACGAGGACGAGCAAGAGGAAGAGGAGGAGGAGGAGGAGGAGGAGGAGGAGCAGGAGAAAGAGGAGGAGGAGGAGGAGGAGGAGGAGGAGGAGGAGGAGCAGGAAAAAGAAGACGAGCAGGAGGAGGACGAGGACGAGCAGGAGGAGGAGGAGGAGGACGAACAGGAGGGGAGGGCGGCCGGCTGCCCCGAGTCGTGCGCACAAGGGCTCTGAGGAAGGCTCCCTAAGCTCGAGACGCTTTGAATACTTTGTAGTTTCCTCGTAGCTTCCTTTCCATGCCTTTGTAGCTTCCACGCACTCCTGCGTCGCCAAGTTTCTTCTTGCAGCGTCCTTGTCGTGTCGCGGGGTGCGTTTGCGTCACTTCGGTGTTGCTGCGCCTTGAGACGTGTCTCTGCGCTCCCTAAGCTCGAGACGCTTTGAATACTTTGTAGTTTCCTCGTAGCTTCCTTTCCATGCCTTTGTAGCTTCCACGCACTCCTGCGTCGCCGAGTTTCTTCTTGCAGCGTCCTTGTCGTGTCGCGGGGTGCGTTTGCGTCACTTCGGTGTTGCTGCGCCTTGAGACGTGTCTCTGCTGCTTCTTCGTCCCATCGGGGAGTCCAGCGTCACCGAATTTGTTCCAGTATTGTGCTTGTCGTTCCAGGTCGTGCGTACGCGCGCAGAATGTTTCTCTGCAGCGCCCTCGTCGCATCAGGATGTCCAGCGTCGCAGAATGCATCCTTGTAGCGCCTCTTCTTCCAGGGCGACGTGGTCCTGAGTCGCCGCGGACGACTCGCCGCGGACGGTTCCATTCGATTCCACGGGCGATCGTGCGCATGTAGTATGCCACACACCTGCGCGCGCGGAGAGGGCCTGGGCGCCCTGTCGCCTGCGGGCGACCGCGCGGGTTAGTCCCCGCAAAAGCCAAAGAGGGCATTTCCACACGCCGGGGAAAGCCTAAAAGGGCTTTCGTCTGCCTGATCCTCCCCCCCTCTTTCCTTCTCTTCTTTCATCGAAGTCAGAACCCCCGCCCCCTATGACGTCCTCCGCTGGCCTGGGTGGTCTACTCAGGTCGCGGAGGGGGATAGGGGGGGGGTCGTTGCCACGGCTGGTGCCTCGATTTCACGACGGGGAGGGGGGGGTGCACCGTTCCCTCGGATGGGCACATCCCCCCCTCCAAGGGCCTCCGAGCCCTCCCTCTCCGTCCTTTTCTTCTCCCTTATCCTTCCCTCCCTCGCGGTTTTCGAAGCCTTTGGCGTCTCCGCCCACCACAGCGGGGATCTCGACCCCCCAATGGGATTCGTGGAGCGGGGGGGGCCTTGAGAAGCGAAACATTTCTTGGGGCGGGGCCACACAGCACACACATCACATCCATCGAGTCACGCACACATACAGCAACACGCTTTCTCGACTCCACAGGGGGGGTGCTTCGTGGAGGCATCACTTGTAACTTTGCAATTCTGTAATCATTGCCGTTCTGGTTCAAAGAACTTGGATTGCAGGAGTTCGCGGCAAAAGCGAGCCTTGTCCGCATCCGCTCAACCAGTCTCACCGTGCCGTGCACGGTGCTTCTCAGCCTGTGTCACTGTGCGCTCCACGGTGATCCTCCGGGTGAGCTACCATGGCTGCTGCTGCAGAACAGCCGACGTCTCCACTGGGTTTTCTCACGAAGAGCAGCGCCAAAACCCAAGACTTCCTTGTCCGAGTATACAAGCCCAGGGAGATCAAGTACTCGTACAAGAGCAGGAACAATGGCCAGCTAGTCCATGCAAACCGATTCACAAGCATTCTGCTTGGCACAGACTCAGAGCACTATTGTGAGGCCATCCTCAAAGGAACTCCAGCAGAAGTCCAAGCTGCTCTGAAAAAGTTCCCTCCGATGACGGCGTGGAAACTCTCCAGCGTCGGCCTGGACAGTCGGCAGCAGGACGCTTTTGTGCATACGTCTGTTCGTGTCGTGGTCGACCTCAAGCGCACAACCTGCAGTCCAGTGCTCAAAAGCTCTCCGGAGGAGACCTCCTTGGCATCGGCGCCGGCTCCAGCGACTACAGTGGCAGACATGATGAACATCAAATCGCAGCGTTGCTTCGATGTCATGGCTGTGGTTCATTCTGTTTCAGAAACCCGCACTCCCGCTGGCCACCCTCCAGTGGCAAGTGTACATCTGGTCGACGGCACACAGACGAGTAACTCCAAGACAGCGGAGGCTGTGATTGCAGTCTGGGGATCCACCACATAGAGCTTTGTCGCTCTCACAAAGGACAACCGCTGCTGTTTCTCAACGTGGCGGGCAAATTCGACGGCAAACTGGAGCTGAACTTGTCGCAAGATCGCGTGGTGGATTCCGCATGCTCTTGTCCCAGAATGACTCAACTACACGACTTAGCAGCCACTCAAGACTTCGCGATGGACCGGGAGCAGCTGACCACCGCTCATGCGGGTACTTGGGATCCAGACCAGGCTTCGCAGATTCTCACCGGAGAAGCACTCCTCTCCTGCTGTGCCTTTTTGGCTATGGCGTCGGATGATCCGAATGCAAACTTGCCACTCTTGTTGCAGGTCAATGGGATGAGGCTTGAGGAACCGGAGCCAGCCGACTCTGTGGTGGAGAACACAGGCGAGCGCGTGTTCTTTACGACTACTGCTCGTGATTTCAGTGGCTCGTGCAAAGTCGGCGTATCACAAGCGGCAGCCTTCGCCTTGACTGGCATTGACAGCATGCAAGTATTCAAAAAAGTGCACGACGAGAAAGCTATCTCCTTCCCTCCACTGAGCAATTGTCGCATCATACGACGCGTGCGCTATGTGGCTGCGAATGCACAGGATGACACACCTCAACGGACTTTCGTCAACACGACTGTGGTGGCCGTTTCACCGCTTCAGATATCGCACGCCCCGAATACGTCTTACAATGTCGTCTTGGAGATCCTGAAGCAGTGCCGCGAGAGCCAGGATGCAATGCTCGCGGCACAGCTCTCTGAGATACGGTCTTGCCCCTTCTACGGCATGCGCGTGCAGTACTCACCAGCGGGTGGAGGGGGTGACGCTTCTCAGCTTACCCGGAACTGCCACTTGGCAGTCGTTCTCGTTCGTACCACGCAGAAGTCTCGGTGCGTATCCACTGCGGCTGGCTTCGTCGTGTCCACACCAGGTGTCACGGACGCTTCTGACGGTGAGTCTTCCCACTCAGTGACGATTCACGGACACTGCTCAGTTGACAACTTGCTCTCGTTCAAAATGGATCCGCCCAACCGAGCGAAGCACAGAGTCTGCTTGTTGCTCATTACTGGCTGTTCAAAAGATGGCATGACGGTGCACAGCGTGACCCACATTGACGACTCCGTCGTGTCTGAGGCGCAGTACTCATTAAAAAATTGAGAACACTGGGGATGCGCACAGAGCTTCAGCAATCAGGCGAGCATAAGCGGATGAATGAGTGGAGCACGACGCCGGAATCCGCCAAGAAGTGCCGCATTCTTGAAAGCCACCCCTCAGGAGAAAGCTTGAGGTGAGCTTTCTCCTGTCTTGTCAGCGATGCTTCTCAGCTTGCTGGACATGGCAAGCATCTTTGTCTTGCGCCTTGCGGGATGCCAACTAGGTTTGCCTCAAACATATCGTTTGGTAGTTTCGTTGTTTATGCGGTGCTTCTCAGCCTGCACTATTTACTGTTGTGGCGTCTGGTGCGCGAATAGTGTTTGCGGCCTGCATTCCTCCTCAGCCTGCCCTGGTTCCCTTGAGAGTGCCTGCACAGAGTTTCGGTCTGTGCTCACGTTGCCCAACGGATTCATTCACCTTCGCCCGCGGTGCTTCTCAGCCTGCACTTCCTTTGCTACAAGCGCCTGTTCTGCAGTCGTTCACAGTGTCTCGTTTACAGAGAATTTCGGTGTTTGAAAAACAAAACATTTCTGCATGTGTTTCTGTGGAATCTAAATCAGGTCATGGCCGTGCTTCATTGCAAGACAACCCCCATGTTCGTAGCAGTGTCGAAATCAGACGTCGTTGAGTTATAAAAGCGTTGATAGCAGTGTCTCGTTTTCAAACGCCTCATTGTATATCAACTCTGGCTGTGCCTCATTTCAAGACACCTTCCATGTGCGTAGCAGTGTCGGTATCAGAGGTTCCTCCACAACGAATTTCCCTCATCACCATCATCATGATCAAGTTCTCCCTAGCCATGTTGCCTCGAGCTATCCTTACAAAGGAACTTTCCAGCACCCACTGTACACAGTAATGCCGCGGCATGCTGGTAGCTCTCGGTCTGGGCGCCATGCTCCTGACGTTTCTGCACCCAACAGCGGTGCTCCTCAGCCTGCTGCAGTGAGCAGTGCCCCTCCTCAGCGTGCTGTGTTGAACGGTACTGTCCAAAGGATTGTTGACCTGGTGAAGGAGTTCGGTCGTATACCGAGGCGAAAGAAAGGAACGTCCGAGGAAGTACGAGCTGAAAACAAGTTGGCCAAACGTTTCTCCGACCACCGCGACAGCATTCCTAATGACGTTATGTTAGAGTTGCAAGCCCTCGAATGCGCCACGCCTTCAGAGTCAGCCGCTGTCAGCGCTGCCCTTCAGCGTTCTGATGCTCCTGACGTTTCTGCACCCAACAGCGGTGCTCCTCAGCCTGCTGCAGTGAGCAGTGCCCCTCCTCAGCGTGCTGTGTTGAACGGTACTGTCCAAAGGATTGTTGACCTGGTGAAGCAGTTCGGTCGTATACCGATGCGAAAGAAAGGAACGTCCGAGGAAGTACGAGCTGAAAACAAGTTGGCCAAACGTTTCGCCGACCACCGCGACAGCATTCCTAATGACGTTATGTTAGAATTGCAAGCCCTCGAATGCGCCACGCCTTCAGAGTCAGCCGCTGTCAGCGCTGCCCTTCAGCGTTCTGCATTAAGCGGATCTCTGCAAACGCTCGTCGAGGACGTGAAGCAGTTCGGTCGTGTACCGATCAGAAATCATGGAACGTCTGAGGAAGCACGAGCCGAAAACAACTTGGCCAAACGTTTCCTTGAACACCGCGAGAGCATTCCTGGTGACGTGATGTTGGAATTGCAAGACCTCGAGGAGTCACGCGCCGTCAGCGCTGCTGCTCAGCGTGCTGCAACCGAGGAGTTCAAGCGGAAGCAGAAGACCGATGAGCTCCTGCAGCAGGTGCGCGAATTCGGCAGCTGGCCGAAGGAGAGCGCTCAACGCCCGCTTGCAGAGCGGCAGTTGGCTTGGCACATCCGAAAAACACGGAAGGCCAAACATTTCTCACCGGAGCAGGAGGCCGAGCTTCAAACTCTGCAGCGGGCGGATACGAAGCCCGTCGGGCTCATGCAGCAGACGAAGATCGAGGAGGTCATGCAACAGGTGCGAGACCTCGGCCGCTTTCCGAAGGAGTCCGCCGGGCGTAGTGTTGCAGAGCGGCAACTAGGCTGGCTAGTTCGGAAAGCACGGAAGGCCAAGCAGTTCTCCCCGGAGCAGGAGGCCGAGCTCCAGGCCCTCCAGCAGTTGGAGACCGATGACACAACAGCGACTCGCATCGCGGAGGCGGAGGCCCTCCCAAACCCCATGGAAGGGTTCGCTGACGAGGCGCAGAACAGGATCGACCAGGACCTGCTGATGCTGGAGAGTGGCATCCGGACCAAGGCAATCCTGCGGCGCCTTGCCGTCTACAAGGAGCTGGTGTCCAGCCGCGGTGCTACTCAGCCCGCGCAGCTCAAAGAATTCGCACAGCGGTACGCGGAGCGGGTGCGCAGGGCGTCGGCCGCTTCCGCGGGGAAGACCTGCTACGTTCCCGGCGGTGAGGTGGAGGGGGGCCAGCTGCGCGTCTTCTCCGCCCGCCCCGTCATGACGGGGCCGCTCGTGTGCCAGCTCTGCGAGTGCGACTTTCTTACAGAGGAGGACTTTGCGCGGCACAAGCAGCAGGGCCACGCGGGCGAGGCGGAATACCGCAAACGGGTGCTGTTCCTGATGACAGAGGCCGGCTGCAGGCCGATAGCCGCCCAGGAGAAGAGGATCATGGTGCAGAATTTTGCTCACTTCCAGCAGTTCTGTCACCCGGGCAGCAAGGGCAACCGCTTCTCGGGCGGCGAGGCGGTGCCCCGATGCGAGGCAGCCTGCGTAGTCTGTGCGCAGAAAGACTACCTGGAGCACCGCCACAAACTGAGCCTGTTTGGGGCAGTGCCGGAGGAGCGTGTCTTTGAGCACTGCGCCGACTCAGCAAGCGATCGTGATGACCTATCCGATGGCGAGGCAGATGCTCCACCCAAGCGTGCTCTGGTGAAGCACCGCGGGGTGTACTACTTGCAGTCCCCGGAGCTCGTGCAGAAGCTCCTGGACGTGGACAGGTACAGGCAGCGGTGGCCACTGATCCCGTGTGAACAGCTGCACGCGTCCAGCGTTCAGCATCCGGAGCACCCAGAGTGGCGGTGGCTGCTGCACTCCCGCCGAGTCCCTGTGGTTGCACCACCAGAAGCAACGGCGGGAACCTGCGGTGCTTCTCAGCCTGCTGCCGACAAGTCCGGCGGAGCTTCTCAGCCTGCGGACGAGAGGCCTCCGTGCGCAGGGGTGGGAGATGCCAACGCGTTGGTGTGGGTTTGTTGGGATTGCCTCAATGACCTGTGCGCCAAGAAACCGAAGATGCCGTTAAACGCCTTGGTCAACGACAACTGGATCGGCCGGGAGCTCATGCTCGTCCGCAACGCTTCGAAAGCTACTAAGATGCTGGCGCCCCTTGGCCGATGCTGTTGGAAGCAAGTCCGCCTCGGCAAGGGCGCCCCGGATGTCCAGCAGAAAGGCATCTCGGGCAACACTATCCTCTGCGCCCAGCCCACGGCGCAAATCCCGACCATGGAGCTGCCCCCGGAGCAGGGCGCGCTCGTGGACTCTCTGAACATCGTTTTCTCGGGCGCCGCGCACAAACTCCACAAGGCGTACTGGGCAACAGTCAAGCGCGGCGAGTATATGCAGATCGTGAGGGAGCGCAAGCTGCAGTGCGCAACCTTTTCCGAGGTATCCGTCCGGGAGGATGTTGCCCCGACACGGTTGCCGGAGGACGGCGTGCCAGACCACATCGAAGCCTGTCTGCAACCAGTGGACGGTGTGGACAAAGCCCCGGTACGTCTGTTGGGGCCAGCATCCAGGGCGCCGGAAGTGGGCAGAGACGACGAGGCGGGAGACGAGTCTGACGAGGAGACAGAGACAGACAAAGACGGAGAAGCAGCAGAACAGCCTGACATGGCCTACCTGCATGAAAATGTGGCAGAGGTCACAGTTGCAGTGGATCCAGTGCATGACATCGCTCCAGTCCGAATGATGCAAGCGCTGCAAGGCACGCTGGTGGCGCTGCAGGAGCAGGCAGCACGCATCGCCAAGAACGAGGTGACACCGACAGTGGCAGACAGCAGCGGTGCTCTTCAGCCTGTTGCCGACGAGGGCGGCAGGCATACGATGCGCAGCATGGTTCTCGATGTACAGAGTGCTGCTCGTTCGTTCGACGAGCGAGCGCAGGTGGTGCTGGAGAAAGCGCAAGCAGGAGCAGACGCGTGCAGAGCTGTGGGCCCGCACTCCTTATCGGTGCCTACGCAGAAACCCTTGAGTTCTTTCGACAGCAGGTCTTGGCCGGCGTGCTACACAGAGTTCTGGTTCGGGGACGGCGCGCCGAACCTCGAGCGGGAGCGGCCCATGCTGTTCGAACAGGTCTTCCCCAGGAATACTACTTATGCTACCAGTGTTGATAGTGGAGTCGATCCATTGATAGCAGTGTGTCGTTTGGACCTACATGTGTTGATAGCAGTGTCTCGTGGAGGCCTACATCCATTGATCGCAGTGTCTTGTATGTACCTACGTGCGTTGATAGCAGTATCTCGTTTGGACCTACATGTGTTGATAACAGTGTCTCGTTTGGATCTACACCCACTGATACCACTGTCTCGTTTGGACTTACATGTGTCGATAGCAGTGTCTCGTTTGGACCTACACATGTTGATAGCAGTGTCTCGTTTGGACCTATATCTATTGATAGCATTGTTCCGTTTGGACCTACATGTGTTGATAGCAGTGCCCCGTTTGGACGTACATGCGTTGATCGCAGTGTCTCGTTTGGACCTACATGTGTTGATAGCAGTGTCTCGTTTGGACATACATCCGTTGAACGCAAAGTTGCGTTTGGACCTACATGTCTTCATAGCAGTGTCTCGTTTCTTCGTCCTTCGAGGTCGCACGGCGCCTCATCAACCTGGAGGAGCTCGAGTACTCTCTCGCGACCGACGAGGAGCCCTACGAGGCAGCTTGCCAGAGCCGCTTCAGCTCGCCAGAGCTGATTGCCGTCTTCGGCGACGTGATCCGCCGGCTGCGGCTCTTGAAAGGCACTCGGGCGGCGATTGGCAGGAAAGGCTTCGGCACTGACCTCCAGACCCTGTCAGAGGCGTCGGCGGAGGATTTCATGGAGGCGTTAAACATCGCTAAGCCGGCCGACTGCATCGGCTCCGCCATTTCACGCCCGGGCATGCCTGCCAAGGTCAAGACTGCCCTCAGGACGTTGCTACTTAGCACTTCCGATGTCCCTGGCACGGAGGGGCGGAAAACCGCACTCCGCTTCGACGGGCACGGCAACAACCTCAAGTTCGGCGCGGCCAGCTTCTTCGTCACACCGAACTTCGCAGACACGTACAGCCCGTTGGTCCTCCAACTCCACGAAGGGCCCGGAAAGCGGAGCCACTTAGACATTCGCGGGGGCGCGGTTGGCGCGGTGGCCAGAGCCGGCGGCGCTTCTCAGCCTGCTGGCCCTGACCTGCGGAGTCCAGCTCCGACCATGCCTTCTCTGGAGCGGATGCACCAGATAGTGGCAGCAGACCCGCGGGCGCAGGCCAAGTTCTTCCTGTTGATGACGGAGTTTCACTACCGCTACATCATCGGCTTAGAGCGCCTGTTTGTTGGCCGCACAACGCTGGCCCGACAGGCGGTGACAACGGAGGACGACGTGGCAGCGACTCTGCAGCCGTGCGTGGCCCCAGGCACCACTGATGTGCAAGCGCCTTTCGAAGCACAGGGTCGGGGCTTCACGCGCGGCCACGGCAAAGGCCACAGCGTCATCGGGCCTACGATGGCGTGGCTGAGGTCGGCAGTGGTCGGAGGCCTGCGCACCGCCGCTCGGGAGCTGCGAACTGCGCTTCTTTCCACCGCGGAGACCGTGCAGTACGAAGCTGCCAACGAGCCAGCACGGCAGCTGGGGCTTCCTGACGTCGCGCCAGAGCCTTTCACAGCCAGGCAGCAACGACAGAGCCGCATGGACGGAGGGGAAGAGGAGGACGGCACCCTGCGCGACGAGGTGCCTCTCGGCCCGCCAGTGGAGCAGCCGCACCTGGCGGAGGAGCGAGCGCGGGCAGCCGCAGAGAACCGGATGCCTGCAATCGGCGCTGCAGCGTACCGGGGCCTCCCGCTCACAGGAGCCTTTCAGTCTACGTTTCCAAGCTACCGCAAACGAACTAGCTTCGGGCAGCTAGGTGGCGCTCCTCAGCCTGCCATGGCAGCCAGCCATGCTAGCCTCTTCCAGACGAACGAGGATGGAGCGATTCAGGAAGTCCTCAAGCCCGATGGCTCGCCGGCTTCGGTCGAGGAGATTACCGCAGATGAGGAGGCTTGGGCGGTAGCGTTTAGCCATGACTTCTTTTGCAACATCTGCTCCAACCACGAGCACGACTGCACCGAGACGTGCGTCAAGTACGTCAAGAAGAAGCTCGAGGCCAAAGAGAGTCTGCGCTCAAACAGAACCCCGTCGTGCCGCTTCTGGTTCTTTCGCATCCAGCAGCTATGTCTAGCAGGCCGCACCAAGCGAGTGCGTCGGCGCGGCAAGCCTTTGGTCAGGACTCCGTTCATCGACTTCTCTGATGACCGCAACCAGCGGTGCCGCTGCCAGGTCAAACGCGACCAGCCGTTCAGGAGCTCCAGCAACGACGTCTCTCAAGTGACCAGCCGGTGCAACGGGGATTTCCAGTTCTTGATGTGCGCGCCTGACGAGTCTGCCGAGGCAGCAAAAGTGCTTCAGCCTGGTGGTGCTCCTCAGCCTGCCCAGGACGGACTGCCTGCGGCCGCCCCAGCACAGCTGGCCAAGCGCAGAAGGCTTACCAGGAAAACGGCCAGCATGAAGAACCCAGAGTCGGCAATCGCATTGCGCTCATCCAAACAACTCGGCGGCCGCAAAAAGTGGCTCTACGGTTGTGGCTCCTTGCGTCCGACAGATGCATCTGTCGTGGAGAGCTTCCAAGCTGCTTTCCAGAAAGCTTTCTCCATGGACTTCTACATCACGAAGTACCAGGGCAAGATGATGGAGTCCATGACGCCGCTCTTCCAGTCTATGCTCACCGGCATGCAGCGTCTGGAGCAGCAGGAGAGGGGCGAGAAGGAGGAGGAAGCCCGGAAGGTGCTCAGTGAGGGCGGCGCTGATGGCGACGACCAGACGCTGGCCGAACGGGGCCGGACGCGCGAGGATCTCGCTCGCCGCGCTCGGCGGGTCTGTATCCGCCTGGCGTCGATGGCGAACCGGTGCTTCTGGCTCTCCACGACGGAGGTGGCCGTGCATATCCTCACAGGCGGCGACTGCCTCCAGTCGCACCACAAGGTGCGGCTCTTCACGAGACAACTACAGTGGGCCTGCCAGCAGTGCAAACGCTTGCTAAACCATGAAGGTTCGGGCGAGGAGACGCATAATGATCAGGCGCCAATACAAGCAGTCCGCATCCAGATCCCTGACGCCGACAACGAGGAGGAGGACGCAGCAGGTGACGCCAGCGGTGCTCCTCAGCCTCCTGGAGACACTCCTGCTGGTGATGAGCAAGGTGGCGGTGCGGAGTGCGAGGACATGCACGTGTGCACCACCAGCACGAACACGGCCGACGACTACGCCCACATAGGCCCTCGCCTGCAGACCATGCCGTACTACGTCTACAGGATGTACGTCCGGCGAGTCCTGAAGCCGAGCCGGGTCAAAGCTTCTGGACCGCGATTCTTCGCCTTCGAGAGCCACTACGTCTTGGCTCCGCGGTACATGCAGGAGGTCCGGTTGACGCGGAGTTCCGTGCCCACCATCGATGGCTTCCAGTGCCCGACATGGGCACAGGGCCCCGAGCAGAACTCGCTCTTCAAGGCCCTCCTCTTCACGCCTTGGGCGTGCGAGTGTCCCCTCTCTTGTGGCTGCGTTACTCAGTACAGCCATATGCTGAGGAACTGCGACTGCCCCGCCGTGCGCCCATACTCGTTCGAGCGGGCGTGGCGGCTTCGGTGCGCGGAGATCCACGTGTTGGCAGCGCGCGCAGACTCCAGGAGCCACCTGGCCCGCAAGAGGCTCGTGCTCGCGGACGCGACCCTTTCTCCGAGCTTGTTTTCCTTTTTTTTTTTTTTTGTTTTTTTTTGATTTTTTGATTTTGTTTTTTTTTTTTTTTTGGAATTTTTTTTTTTTTTTTTTTTTTTTTTTTTTTTTGTTGTTTTTTTATTTTTTTTTTTTTTTTTTTCTTTTTTTTTTTTGTTTATTTGTGTTGATTGTGATGTTGAATTTGTTTGTTTTTTTTTTTTTTTTTTGTTGAATTTTTTTT
Source organism: Prorocentrum cordatum (assembly GCA_963575745.1). Lineage (NCBI taxonomy): Eukaryota > Dinophyceae > Prorocentrales > Prorocentraceae > Prorocentrum > Prorocentrum cordatum. The sequence continues at coordinate 392,013 of CAUYUJ010016394.1, read as the reverse complement.
TTTGTTTGTTTTTTTTTTTTTTTGTTTTTTTTTGATTTTTTTTGTTTTTTTTTTTGTTGTTGTTTTTTTTTTTTTTTTGTTTTGTTCTTTTTTTTTTGATTTTTTTTTTTGATGTTGATTTTTTTTTTGATTTGTTTTTTTTGTTTTTTTTTGTTTTTTGGTTTGGTTTTGTTTTTTTTTGTTGTTGATTTGTTTTGATTTTTTTTTTGATGTGTTGTGTTTTTTTTTTTGAATGATTTTTTTTTTTGCTTTGATTGTTTTGAAAGAGCCCCGGGCAAACCTCGAGGAGGGCGAGCTGGTGCTCCTCAGCCTAGCGCACTTCGCAAGGTCCCAGCTGGCGCGGCGCATGCCAGCGGAGGCGGCACGGCGCATCCTTGCCTTCAGTGACCACCCTTGCCGGTGGCACGAGGAACAGTGCACCCTGGCGGAGTTCTGCGCGACCGTGGCGCGAGACGTGCTGGCGCACGTGGACCTCGCGGCGGAGGCGCGGGTTAAGCCTCGGCCAGCAACAACTGCACACCTCGAGGCGGATGAAGACTCCGCGAGCGACGCCGAAGGGGTCAAGGGGCGAGTCCCGCTGGAGCTCGTTGACGTGGGTGGAGGCGGCGGCAGCGACGTAGAGGAGGACGTGGAGGACGCCGAGATTACCGAGATCTCCCGGTTTCCGCTGCGGGACCACGTCAGAGCAACCGAGCTGGCCCTACAGCAAGACCAACTGCAGCGCTTGGACCAGAAGGGCCGCCTCAGCTACGCCGATAAGCAGTTGAAAAACCTCGACCGAGCGTACAGCGGCATGCTGCAGCCCAGCTTTGCACTGCCAGCCAGCAGCGGCGCGCGGGAACATCAGGGCACGCGGCTGGACGAGACCTTTTCTGACATGCTCGCCCTACAGCGGCAAAGCATTGCGCTCCAAAAGAAGCAAGCGAGCCCGGATGGAGAGATCTTGCCCGATGCTGCGGACGACTGGCTCCCAGCGGTGCTCCTCAGCCTGCTGCCGAGGACGCCCAACCAGAACTCGTTCCGCAGCTCTTGGCCATGCAGGGCCCGGCGGCTGTTGCGTGGAAGCTCGTCACTGATGCCCACTGCACGGAGGAGCAGATTGACGCGGTGGCGTTGTTTGCGTTGTCTCTGCAGAAGCGATTTGACGGCAGACCAGACAAGACAACGCATCTCCTCCCCGTGGCGTCCGCGACAGGCAACCGCAGAGCGATCTGGCTCGGTGGAGGCGGTGTCGGCAAGACGCGCACCCTCTCCAAAGTGGTGGAGCCGATGGCCATCACTTACTTCGGCGAGCAGGGGTACCTCGGCAAAGCGCAGTCCAACCACGCCGCACACACCCTCGGCCCGCGCGGCAGGACCATGCATTCCTCCAATGGCCTGCTCATGTCGGATTCCATGCAGACAGCCAGGCTGCGCCTGACCCCACAGACGCAGAAAAAGCTGGATCGCCTCACAGGCACACTCGGCGTCGACGTGATCGATGAGCTGGGTGCCGTGCCGGGGCCTTTGCTGCATGCAGATGCACTGCGCACGACCTACGGCAGGGCGTTGCGCTACAACCTGGACCCCACGAAGTACATGCGCCCACAGGAGACGTGGGGACGCATGCCTGTGAAGATCTTGTGCGGAGACTTCTACCAGTTGCCGCCAGTCCCCGCCACCGCTTCCCTGCTGGCGCCTCACGCGGGCCAATCCTACGAACGCCAACAGGGTAGGAAGTTGCTCGCCGACATCGAGTACGTCATCGATTTCGTGCAGATGCAGCGCTTTACAGACCCGTTGCAACTCGAGGTTCTCCACGCCATGAGAACTCCAGGCGGAAAAAAGATCTCTGACGAGAGCTGGCAGGCGATCGTCAAAACAGAGGTCGTTAGCTCTAGCGGTGCTGCTCAGCCTGCTGCCAGCAGCAGCCAAGCCGCTCAGCCACCTCAGTGGGACCCTCGGTTGCGTGCAGCACGAGGCTGGTACGAGTCGGCCTATGAGTGGCGCATCGTCTCTTACGCCATGCATGCACAGGCCAAGCTTGATGCGCACGATGCTGGCCAGCTGCTCTTTTACGTCCCAGCAATCGACAGACCAGCTGCGCGCCTCGCGAAGCCTGATTACGACGAGATGCGCGCGGAGCCCAACATCGGCGCTACCGCAAAAATGCCGGGGCTGCTGCCGCTCTTCGTTGGCATGGAGGTCATCCTGACAGAATCCGTCTTGCCGCCGAAGTATGTCCGTGGCGCGCCAGGCAAAGTGGTAGGCATAGAGCTGCACGCTCTGGAGCCTCCGGTGGAGGGCCGCCCGTCCATTGTCTCGGACGGCGTGGTCGTACTCTACTACATGCCAAAGGCCGTCTATGTCAAGATCGATGACAGCGATGAACTTTTCTTGAAGGCCGCGCCGGTGACAGCTGGCAGTGCTTCTCAGCCTGCCGGCCCCGACCTGCGCGGAGTGCTCGCGATCACCCCGCAGGCGCGCCCCTGGAAGTTCAAAGCGTCGACAGGTGGCCCGGCCATCGCGGTGTCCAGGGCGCAGTTGACCGTGCTGCCCAAGAAGCAGGGGACTGCGCGGCGTCCAGGGCAAGACGACGGACCCAGGCTTCATCGTGCACTGGACGTTTCCGCCAGGACTCAAGAAGGAGTCCATTTGGCTTGCCTACTACGTCAGCCTGTCGCGCCCCAGAAGCTTCAACCAACTCTTGAGCCACGGCTTGCCTGACCGGAGCATCATCGAATCCGGCCCCCCGGAACAGATCGCCAAGGCCTTCGCCGAGCTCTTCACGGACAAGATTGCCGCGACGAAGATCGCTTGCGCGAAGGCCCGACAGCAACTGGGATGGCCTGCGCGAGCTTGAGGAGCCATGAGATGCAGGTTGCGTTGTGGCGGTGCTGTTCAGTCTGTCCGTCTGCATTCGCGTGGTGCTTCTCAGCCTGCATGCGCGTGGTGCTTCTCAGCCTGCGCTCGTGTGCAGCTGTGCGCGGTGAGCCTGCACGTGTCGCGGAATGCTTTTCAGCCTGCGCGTGTCTGCAATGCTTTTCAGCCTGCACGCTTTGCACGGGAAAAAATCAAACTGCGAGTGTTACCGCTGCTGCATGCCTCCAGCTATGCTACTACATATCGCTGTTAGGTTGCTTTGCCGGGATAATCAGTCAAACGGTGCCCCGCTACGGCATTGGCCTCATTTCCAGATTGTTTGTCCTTCCTTCAAACAATGTTCCGTCTACAGCGTGATGTTTGAAACGCTGGTTCTTGATAGCGGTGGTACGGCTCCAGCGTTGGCCTTGAACCTCGACGCGGCGCAGGCCGTGCTCTTGCATGGGCATGTGGCTTGCGCCTCCCAGCCCTGGTCCCTGCGCACTGGCGCTTCAACATGGAACCCCGCTTTGACGTTGGCTTCATTTCTGAGTTGGCGTTCAGCCTCCATCCAATGGAATGGCGCTCTCGCTGCAGCGCTTGCAACACTATCGAAGAGGCCTACGGCGAATCACCGCCGCCTCCTGCCTTTTTGGAATCGCCTATGTGGCCGAACATTGAGGCCAGACCTGCCAAGCTATCGGACCACGTGTTCCCCGAATCGGTTTGGAAAGTCTTCGGGGAACACGTGGGCATCTTGAAGGTCATCTTGGCTGTGTGGAGGCCGTTTTGACCCTTTCGGGCCTTCTTGGAGGACGTCTTGGGGGGCTCTTGGGCCGTCGTGGAGGCCATCTTGAGCGTCTTGGAGGCCTCTTGGGCGATCTTTGGGGGCACTTGGGCCGTCGGAAGGCCGGAAATAAGCAAATGACAAAATCCTTCAAAAACTCACGGGTAATCGATGATTTTGATGTTTGTTCGGCCTTTCCTGCAGGCCCTCTTGGGAGCCTCTTGGGCCGTCTTGGGCCATCTTAGGGCCATCTTCGGCCGTGTTGGTGGGCTCCTGGCCCGTCCGACGCCGTCGGAAGCCGTTTGGGGGGCCCCTCTGGGCCGACTTGGGGCCCTCTTGGAATGCTCCAGGGCCGTCTTGGAGGCCATCTTGGGCGTCTTAAAACCCTCCGGGCCCGTCTTGGGGGCCTCTTGGGGGCCTCTTGGGGCCGTCTTGGGGGCCCCTTGGGCCGTTCTGGGGCCATCTTGGAGGCCTCTTGGGCGATCTTTGGGCGATTTTTGGGGGCTCTTGGGCCGTCTCGGGCCGTCGGAAAGCCGAAAATAGGCAAATGACAGAATCCTTCAAACACCTAAGGAAATTCAATGTTTTTGGCCTTTTCTGGCCTTCCTGGAGGCCCTCTTGGAGGCCTCTTGGGCCGTCTTGGGCCAGCTTCGAGCCAACTTTGGCCATCTTGGTGGGCTCCTGGCCCGTCTGACGCCGTCGGAAGCCGTTTGGGGGGCCTCTCTGGGCCGACTTGGGGCCCTCTTGGGGTGTTCCAGAGCCGTCTTAGCGGCCATTTTGGGCGTCTTGGAGGCCTCTTGGGTCGTCTTTATACCCTCTCGGGGCCGTCTTGGGGGCCTCTTGAGCAGTCCTGAGGCCATCTTGGAGGCCTCTTGAGCGCTGTGGGGGCGATCTTGGGGGCCTCTTGGGCCGTCTTGGGTCGTCGGAAAGCCGAAAAGGAGCAAATACGAAAAACCTGTTTAAACACCCAAGGACAAGTAATGATTTTGGCCTCTTCGGGCCCTCCTGGAGGACCTCTTGGAGGCCTCTTGGGCCGTCTTGGAGGCCTCTTGGGCACCTTTTGGGCCGTCTTGGGCCGTCTTGGAGGTTTCTTGGTCGGACTTGGAGGCATCTCCTCCTCTCTTGGGCGGACTTGGCCATCTTGGAGGCCATCTTGGGCCAACGTGGCCATCTTGGAGGCCATCTCCAGCCGTCTTGGAGGAAAAATTTGGGAAATCCTGCTCCGTGGCAATCCTCTTGGGACCCCGGCGGGACGGGCCGAAGCCCCAGGGGGAGTTTTTACCTAACATCGAAGACTGATAGGTTTCTAATAATGTAAAAAGAGAGCAGCACATTACTCCACAGGGGGGTCTGGGCAGCCGTTGGGGAGCCGTTGGGGATTTCCGGGGGGGATCCGCGGAAGCTCGTTTTTCGCAAACAGTCACACACTTCGTGCTCTTCGTCCTCCCAGAAATCCATTCCCGGGCCACATTCTGAATGCCCGGAGCCAACTGTAGGCCACTTCGTGCTCTTCGACTTCCCAGAACTCCATTCCCGGGCCACATTTTGAATGCCCGGAGCCAATTGTAGGCCACTTCGTGCTCTTTCGACCTCCCAGAACTCCATTCCCGGCGTACATTTTGGATGCCCTTGAGCCACTGTAGCCACTTCGTGCTCTTCTATTTCCAAAACGCCATTCCCCAGGGCAAACTTTTGGATGCCCGAAAGCCAACTGTAGGCCACTTCGTGTTTCTCAAGTCCCAGGCCTGCACTCCCCTGTGCATGATTTTGTGAATGCCCGGCAGCAACAGTAGGCCACTTCGTTTGTTCCTTCGAGTTCCCAGAACTCATTCCTGGCCACATTTTTGGATTCTGAGGCTGGCTGATCTGCACGGCGAGGCAGGCCTAAGCTGAGGCAGGCTGATGCTGAGGCCGAGGCTGAAGGCAGACTGAGGCTGACTGAAGCAGGCTGAGGCTGAGGCTGAAGGCAGGCTGAGGCTGAGGCTGAGCAGGCTGATGCTGAGGCAGGCTGAGGCTGAGGCTGAGGCTGATGCAGGGTGAGGCTGAGGCAGTCTGAGGCTGAGGCCGAGGCTGAAGGCAGACTGAGGCTGAGGCTGAAGCAGGCTGAGGCTGAGGCTGAGGCAGGCTGAGGCTGGGGCAGGCTGAGGCTGAGGCTGAGGAAGGCTGAGGTTGAGGCTGTGACTGCGACTGCCGTTGCCGCTGCGACTGTCATCGCGAATGCGACTAACTGCGAGAACAGCAGAATTCTACAACTGGATTCTATCTGAATCTTAAGGGATTTTTCAGATATGCTTCTACACATCGATGTTAGGTGGCTTTGCCGGGGACAATTTTTGAAAAGGGCCCAACCGAGTAGGGTTTAGCACGCCAGACACCCCAGCAACGAATCTGACCAGGGGGGGGGGGGGGGGGGGCAGGGGGCGGCGGATCGAGACGCCTAAGCGCGAATCACCCGCCGCCCCCTGCCCTTTGTGAAAAGCGCCTATGTGGCCGAACGTTGAGGCCAGACCTGCCAAGCCATCGGACCATATGTTCCCCGAATCGGTTTGGAAAGCATTCGGGGAACGCGTGGGCATCTTGAAGGTCATCTTGGCCATCTTGGAGGCCGCTTGGGCGATCTTTGGGCGATTTTTGGGGGCTCTTGGGTCGTCTCGGGCCGTCGGAAGGCCGAAAATAAGCAAATTACAGAATCCTTCAAACACCAAAGGAAATTCTTTACGCTTCGCGTATCCCCACCAGCCCATCTCACAGCAGCAACTCTTGCGAAGCATGCCGACAGTCGTGTTTTTCAGGCGTGTGTCCGCTTGGCCCCGCATATCTCCCCTGTTCCTCCTTCCTCCCGCCTCCTTGTACATCCACCTTGTGGGGGGAGCGGGAGAAGGACGAGGCGGAGGAGGAGGGAGAGAAAGCGCTCCTCGTGGTTTGAGTCGTTTGGGGTTTCTCGTCCTTGTGTGAGTCGTTCGGGCCCTTCTTCCTGGTGTGAGTCGTTCGGGCTCTTCGTGGTGTGAGTCGTTCGGGCTCTTCGTCCTGGTGTGAGTCGTTCGGGCTTCTCGTGGTGTGAGTTGTTCGGGCCCCTCATCCTGGTGTGAGTCGTTCGGTCCCCTCCTCCTGGTGTGACTCGTTCGGGCTCCTCGTGGTGTGAGTCGTTCGGGGCCCGCGTCGTGGTGTGAGTCGTTCGGGCTCCTCGTGGTGTGAGTCGTTCGGGCGCCTCGTCCTGGTGTGAGTCGTTCGGGCCCTCCTTGTGGTGTGAGTCGTTCGGGCTCTTCGTGGTGTGAGTCGTTCGGGCCCCTCGTCCTGGTGTGAGTCGTTCGGGCTCCTCGTGGGGCCTCTTGGGGGCCTCTTGGAGCCTCTTAGGGCCTCTTGGGGGCCTCTTGGGGGCCTCTTGGGGGCCTCTTGGGGCCTCGTGGGGCCTCTTGGGGGCCTCTTGGGGGCCTCTTGGGGGCCTCTTGGGGCCGCTTGGGGGCCTCTGGGGGGCCTCTTGGAGGCCTCTTGGGAGCCTCCTGGGTGCCTCTTGGGGCCATCTTGGGGCCTCGTGCGACCTCCTCAGAAGCGCAAGCGAGAGCTGCCCCCTGTAAAGGACAAAATGAGCCCAAAACCTTCGTAAAATCAATGATTTTGCTATGAGGGAAGATAGTCGCGGCCCTCCTCCCGGAGCCAAAATGGGCGCAAAACATACAAAAGTAAAATCAATGATTTTGGCTTTCGAAATAAAGCAGAATGGGGCCAAACTTACCTCGGTCCCCTCCCGTCGGGCCAGAATCCCACGTGAGGGTCGTCGTTTTTAACCTAAAGAGAAAAGACTGATAGTTTCTAGTGGGCTCTCACAATAGCTCACAGATAACCCACAGGGGGTCGGGCAGGCGTTGGGAGTGCCGGGCGCAGGGCCCCGCACTTTTGTTCACCAACAGTCACCCACATCGTGCTCATTCGAGTTCCCAGAACTCCATACACAGCTCATTTCTGAATAACCGATTGCAACAGTCACACACTTCGTGCTCTTCGATATCCCAGAACTCCATTCCCAGGCCACATTCTGGAGGGCCGAATGCAACAGTCACACACTTCGTGCTCTTCGAGTTCCCAGAACTCCATTCCTGGGCCACATTCTGGAGGGCCGGATGCAACAGTCACACACTTCGTGCTCTTCGAGTTCCCAGAATTCCATTCCCGGGCCACATTTTGGATGCCCGGAGCCAACTGTAGGCCACTTCGTGCTCTTCGAGTTCCCAGAACTCCATTCCCGGGCCACATTTTGAATGCCCCGAGCCAACTGTAGGCCACTTCGTGGTCTTCGAGTTCCCAGAACTCCATTCCTGGGCATGATTTTGAATGCCCGGAGCCAACTGTAGGCCACTTCGTGTTCTTCGCGTTCCCAGAACTCCATCCCCGGGCCACATTTTGAATGCTGAGGCAGGCTCATGCGGAGGCTGAGGCAGGCTGAGGCTGAGGCCGAGGCTGAAGGCAGACTGAGGCTGAGGCTGAAGCAGGCTGAGGCTGAGGCTGAGGCAGGCTGAGGCTGAGGCTGAGGCAGGCTGATGCTGAGGCAGGCTGAGGCAGAGGCTGAGGCTGATGCAGGCTGAGGCTGAGGCAGGCTGAGGCTGAGGCCGAGGCTGAAGGCAGACTGAGGCTGAGGCTGAAGCAGGCTGAGGCTGAGGCTGAGGCAGGCTGAGGCTGAGGCAGGCTGAGGCTGAGGCTGAGGCAGGCTAAGGCTGAGGCTGTGACTGTGACTGCCGTTGCCACTGCAACTGTCATCGCGAATGCGACTACGACTGCGAGAACAGCAGAATTCTACAACTGGATTCTCATCTGAATCTTAAGGGGAATGCTTCCAGATATGCTCCTACACATCGCTGTTAGGTTGCTTCGCCGGGATAATTTACCTAACATCGAAGACTGATAGGTTTCTAATGGGCTGAAAAGAGAGCAGCACATTACTTCAACATTACTTCAACATTACTCCACAGGGGGGTCTGGGCAGCCGTTGGGGGCAGTTGGGTGGCAGTTGGGGGGCTGTTGGGGTTTGCCGGCGGGGATCGTTTTTCGCATACAGTCACACACTTCGTGCCCACTTCGTGCTCTTCGATTTCCCAGAACTCCATTCCGGGGCCACATTTTGGATGCCCGGAGCCAACTGTAGGCCACTTCGTGCTCTTCTATTTCCCAGAACTCCATTCCCGGGCCACATTTTGGATGCCCGGAGCCAACTGTAAGCCACTTCGTGCTCTTCTATTTCCCAGAACTCCATTCCCGGGCACATTGGATGCCCGAAGCCCAACTAGTAGGCCCTTCGTATTCTTCGACTTCCCCATAAACTCCACCTCCCGCACATTTTTCGATGCCTCCGCCTCCTCTTCCTCCTCCTCATCCTCCTCCTCCTCCTCCTCCTCCTCCTCCATCCCTCCCCCTCCTCCCTCCTCCTCCTGCTCCTCCTCCTCCACCTCCTCCTCCTCCTCATCTTTCACATCATCATCATCATCATTATCATCATCATCACCACCACCACCATCATCACCGTCATCATCATCATCATCATCATCATCATTATCATCATCGTCATCATCATCATCATCAGCATCATTTTCATCATCATCATCACAACCACCACCATCACCTCAACCACCATCACCACCACCATCATCACCAGCAGCAACAGCATCATCATAATCATCATCATCATCATCCTACTCCTCCTCCTCCTCATCATCATCAGCATCATCATCATTGTCATCATCATCATCATCATTATCATCATCACCACCACCACCATCATCACCGTCATCATCATCATCGTCATCATCAGCATCATCATCATCATCATCAGTATCATTCTCATCATCATCATCACAACCAGCACCATCACCTCAACCACCATCACCACCACCACCATCATCACCAGCAGCAACAGCATCATCATAATCATCATCATCATCAAAATCATCATCATCATCGCCATCATCAGCATCAGCATCGTCATCGTCATCGTCATTGTCTTGACAGCCGTCTTTGGTTCAGGACGTGCTTCCCACATTGCAATCTTTCCGACGGAACCGGCCGTTCCTCCGCGGACTACATTGCAATGGCCCTCCCTTGGCCCTATCCTTACCGGCCTGCAGCCTCGGCTTCTCGCGGTGTTTCTCAGCCTGCGGAGGAAGACCGACACACGCCTGCGGCCGCGCCTGCTCGCTGTGATCCTCAACCTGCGTCTTTTACGGTCGCCTCTTTTAACTTCGGGTTCGAGCAGAGCATGATGATGGGGAAGAACTCCAAGACTCACTGCTCCAACTTCAGGCGGATTTGCGCCAACTTTGGACCTACATTTGTTGATAGCAGTGTCTCGTTTGGATCTACACCCACTGATAGCACTGTTCCGTTTGGACCTACATGCGTTGATAGCAGTGTCTCGTTTGGACCTACACATGTTGATAGCAGTGTCTCGTTTGGACATCCATTGAACGCAAGGTTGCGTTTGGACCTACATGTATTCATAGCAGTGTCTCGTTTCTTAGTCCTTCGAGGTCGCACGGCGCCTGATCAACCTGGAGGAGCTCGAGTACTCTCTCGCGACCGACGAGGAGCCCTACGTGGCAGCCTGCCAGAGCCGCTTCAGCTCGCCAGAGATCATTGCTGTCTTCGGCGACGTGATCCGCCGGCTGCGGCTCTTGAAAGGCACTCGGGCGGCGATTGGCAGGAAAGGCTTCGGCGCTGACCTCCAGATCCTGTCAGAGGCGTCGGCGGAGGATTTCATGGAGGCGCTAAACATCGCTAAGCCGGGCGACTGCATCGGCTCCGCCATTTCACGCCCGGGCATGCCTGCCAAGGTCAAGACTGCCCTCAGGACGTTTCTACTTAGCACTTCCGATGTCCCTGGCACGGAGGGGCGGAAAACCGCACTCCGCTTCGACGGGCACGGCAACAACCTCAAGTTCGGCGCGGCCAGCTTCTTCGTCACACCGAACTTCGCAGACACGTACAGCCCGTTGGTCCTCCAACTCCACGAAGGGCCCGGAAAGCGGAGCCACTTAGACATTCGCGGGGGCGCGGTTGGCGCGGTGGCCAGAGCCGGCGGCGCTTCTCAGCCTGCTGGCCCTGACCTGCGGAGTCCAGCTCCGACCATGCCTTCTCTGGAGCGGATGCACCAGATAGTGGCAGCAGACCCGCGGGCGCAGGCCAAGTTCTTCCTGTTGATGACGGAGCTTCACTACCGCTACATCATCGGCTTAGAGCGCCTGTTTGTTGGCCGCACAACGCTAGCCCGACAGGCGGTGGCAACGGAGGACGACGTGGCAGCGTCTCTGCAGCCGCGCGTGGCCCCAGGCACCACTGATGTGCAAGCGCCTTTCGAAGCACAGGGTCGGGGCTTCACGCATGGCCACGGCAAAGGCCACAGCGTCATCGGGCCTACGATGGCGTGGCTGCGGTCCGCCGTGGTCGGAGGGCTGCGCGCCGCCGCTCGGGAGCTGCGAACTGCGCTTCTTTCCACCGCGGAGACCGTGCAGTACGAAGCTGCCAACGAGCCCGCACGGCAGCTGGGGCTTCCTGACGTCGCGCCAGAGCCTTTCACAGCCAGGCAGCAACGACAGAGCCGCATGGACGGAGGGGAAGAGGAGGACGGCACCCTGCGCGACGAGGAGCCTCTCGGCCCGCCAGTGGAGCAGCCGCACCTGGTGGAGGAGCGAGCGCGGGCAGCCGCAGAGAACCGGATGCCTGCAATCGGCGCTGCAGCGTACCGGGGCCTCCCGCTCACAGGAGCCTTTCAGTCTACGTTTCCAAGCTTCCGCCAACGAACTAGCTTCGGGCAGCTAGGTGGCGCTCCTCAGCCTGCCATGGCAGCCAGCCATGCTAGCCTCTTCCAGACGAACGAGGATGGAGCGATTCAGGAAGTCCTCACGCCCGATGGCTCGCCGGCTTCGGTCGAGGAGATTACCGCAGATGCGGAGGCTTGGGCGGTAGCGTTTAGCCATGACTTCTTTTGCAACATCTGCTCAAACCACGAGCACGACTGCACCGAGACGTGCGTCAAGTACGTCAAGAAGAAGCTCGAGGCCAAAGAGAGTCTGCGCTCGAACAGAACCCCGTCGTGCCGCTTCTGGTTCTTTCGCATCCAGCAGCTATGTCTAGCAGGCCGCACCAAGCGAGTGCGTCGGCGCGGCAAGCCTTTGGTCCGGACTCCGTTCATCGACTACTCTGATGACCGCAACCAGCGGTGCCGCTGCCAGGTCAAACGCGACCAGCCGTTCAGGAGCTCCAGCAACGACGTCTCTCAAGTGACCAGCCGGTGCAACGTGGATTTCCAGTTCTTGATGTGCGCGCCTGACGAGTCTGCCGAGGCAGCAAAAGTGCCTCAGCCTGGTGGTGCTCCTCAGCCTGCCCAGGACGGGCTGCCTGCGGCCGCCCCAGCTCAGCTGGCCAAGCGCAGAAGGCTTACCAAGAAGACGGCCAGCATGAAGAACCCAGAGTCGGCAATCGCATTGCGCTCATCCAAACAACTCGGCGGCCGCAAAAAGTGGCTCTACGGTTGTGGCTCCTTGCATCCGACAGATGCATCTGTCGTGGAGAGCTTCCAAGCTGCTTTCCAGAAAGGCTTTCTCCATGGACTTCTACATCACGAAGTACCAGGGCAAGATGATGGAGTCCATGACGCCGCTCTTCCAGTCTATGCTCACCGGCATGCAGCGTCTGGAGCAGCAGGAGAGGGACGAGAAGGAGGAGGAAGCCCGGAAGGTGCTCAGTGAGGGCGGCGCTGATGGCGACGACCAGACGCTGGCCAAACGGGGCCGGACGCGCGAGGATCTCGCTCGCCGCGCTCGGCGGGTTTGTATCCGCCTGGCGTCGATGGCGAACCGCTGCTTCTGGCTCTCCACGACGGAGGTGGCCGTGCATATCCTCACAGGCGGCGACTGCCTCCAGTCGCACCTCAATGTGCGGCTCTTCACGAGACAACTACAGTGGGCCTGCCAGCAGTGCAAACGCTTGCTAAACCATGAAGGTTCGGGCGGGGAGACGCATAATGATCAGGTGCCAATACAAGCAGTCCGCATCCAGATCCCTGACGCCGACAACGAGGAGGAGGACGCAGCAGGTGACACCAGCGGTGCTCCTCAGCCTCCTGGAGACACTCCTGCTGGTGATGAGCAAGGTGGCGGTGCGGAGTGCGAGGACATGCACATGTGCACCACCAGCACGAACACGGCCGACGACTACGCCCACAGAGGCCCTCGCCTGCAGACCATGCCGTACTACGTCTACAGGATGTACGTCCGGCGAGTCCTGAAGCCGAGCCGGGTCAAAGCTTCTGGACCGCGATTCTTCGCCTTCGAGAACCACTACGTCATGGCTCAGCGGTTCATGCAGGAGGTCAAGTTGACGCGGAGTGGCGCCCCCACCATCGATGGCTTCCAGTGCCCGACCTGGGCACAGGACCCCGAGCAGAACTCGCTCTTCAAGGCCCTCCTCTTCACGCCTTGGGCGTGCGAGTGTCCCCTCTCTTGTGGCTGCGTTACTCAGTACAGCCATATATGCTGAGGAACTGCGACTGCCCCGCCGTGCGCCCATACTCGTTCGAGCGGGCGTGGCGGCTTCGGTGCGCGGAGATCCACGTGTTGGCAGCGCGCGCAGACTCCAGGAGCCGCCTGGCCCGCAAGAGGCTCGTGCTCGCGGACACGACCCTCTTCTCCGAGCTGAAAGATCCCCGGGCGAACCTCGAGGAGGGCGAGCTGGTGCTCCTCAGCCTAGCGCACTTCGCAAGGTCCCAGCTGGCGCGGCGCATGCCAGCGGAGGCGGCACGGCGCATCCTCGCCTTCTGTGACCACCACTGCCGGTGGCACGAGGAACAGTGCACCCTGGCGGAGTTCTGCGCGCACGTGGCGCGAGACGTGCTGGCGCACGTGGACCTCGCGGCGGAGGCGCGGGTTAAGCCTCGGCCAGCAGCGACTGCACACCTCGAGGCGGATGAAGACTCCGCGAGCGATGCCGAAGTGCTCAAGGGGCGAGTCCCGCTGGAGCTCGTTGACGTGGGTGGAGGCGGCGGCAGCGACGTAGAGGAGGACGTGGAGGACGCCGAGATTACCGAGATCTCCCAGTTTCCGCTGCGGGACCACGTCAGAGCAACCGAGCTGGCCCTACAGCAAGACCAACTGCAGCGCTTGGACCAGAAGGGCCGCCTCAGCTACGCCGATAAGCAGTTGAAGAACCTCGACCGAGCGTACAGCGGCATGCTGCAGCCCAGCTTTGCACTGCCAGCCAGCAGCGGCGCGCGGGAACATCAGGGCACGCGGCTGGACGAGACCTTTTCTGACATGCTCGCCCTACAGCGGCAAAGCATTGCGCTCCAAAAGAAGCAAGCGAGCCCGGATGGAGAGACCTTGCCCGAGGCTGCGGACGACTGGCTACCCAGCGGTGCTCCTCAGCCTGCTGCCGAGGACGCGCAGCCGGAGCTCGTGCCGCAGCTCTTGGCCATGCAGGGCCCGGCGGCTGTTGCGTGGAAGCTTGTCAATGATGCCGAGTGCACGGAGGAGCAGATTGACGCGGTGGCGTTGTTCGCGCTGTCCCTGCAGAAACGCTTTGACGGCAGACCAGACAAGACAACGCATCTGCTCCCCGTGGTATCCGCGACAGGCAACCACAGAGCGATTTGGCTCGGGGGAGGCGGTGTCGGCAAGACACGCACCCTCTCCAAAGTGGTAGAGCCGATGGCCATCACTTACTTCGGCGAGCAGGGGTACCTCGGCAAAGCTCAGTCCAACCACGCGGCACACAACCTCGGCCCGCGCGGCAGGACAATGCATTCCTCCAATGGGCTGCTCATGTCGGACTCCCTGCAGACCGCCAGGCTGCGCTTGACGCCACAGACGCAGAAAAAGCTGGACCGCCTCACAGGCACACTCGGCGTCGACGTGATCGATGAGCTGGGTGCTGTGCCGGGGCCTTTGCTGCATGCGGATGCACTGCGCACGACCTACGGCAGAGCGTTGCGCTACAACCTCGACCCCACGAAGTACATGCGGCCGCAAGAGACGCGGGGGCGCATGGCCGTGAAGATCCTGTGCGGGGACTTCTACCAGTTGCCGCCGGTCCCCGCCAGCGCCTCCCTGCTGGCGCCTCCCACGGGCCAGTCCTACGAACACCAACAGGGTAGGAAACTGCTCGCCGACTTCGAGTACGTCATCGACTTCGTGCAGATGCAGCGCTTTAGAGACCCGTTGCAGCTCGAGGTCCTCCACGCCATGAGAACTCCAGGCGGAAAAAAGATCTCTGACGAGAGCTGACAGGCGATCGTCAAAACAGAGGTTGTTAGCCCTAGCGGTGCTGGTCAGCCTGCTGCCAGCAGCAGCGAAGCCGGTCAGCCACCTCAATGGGACCCTCGGTTGCGTGCAGCACGAGGCTGGTACGAGTCGGCCTATGAGTGGCGCATCGTCTCTTACGCCATGCATGCACAGGCCAAGCTTGATGCGCGCGATGCTGGCCAGCTGCTCTTCTACGTCCCAGCAATCGACAGACCAGCTGCGCGCCTCGCGAAGCCTGACTTCGACGAGATGCGCGCGGAGCCCAACATCGGCGCTGCCGCAAAAATGCCGGGGCTGCTGCCGCTCTTCGTCGGCATGGAGGTCATCCTGACAGAGTCCGTCTTGCCGCCGAAGTATGTCCGTGGCGCGCCAGTCAAAGTGGTAGGCATAGAGCTGCACGCTCTGGAGCCTCCGGTGGAGGGCCGCCCGTCCATTGTCTCGGACGGTGTGGTCGTACTCTACTACATGCCAAAGGCCGTCTATGTCAAGATCTATGACAGCGATGAACTTTTCTTGAAGGCCGCGCCGGTGACAGCTGGCAGTGCTTGTCAGCCTGCCGGCCCCGACCTGCGCGGAGTGCTCGCGATCACCCCGCAGGCGCGCCCCTGGAAGTTCAAAGCGAAGACAGGTGGCCCGGCCATCGCGGTGTCCAGGACGCAGTTGACCGTGCTGCCCAAGAAGCAGGGGGCCCTGCATGGCGTCCAGGGCAAGACGACGGACCCAGGCTTCATCGTGCACTGGACGTTTCCGCCAGGACTCAAGAAGGAGTCCATTTGGCTTGCCTAATACGTCAGCCTGTCGCGCCCCAGAAGCTTCAACCAACTCTTGAGCCACGGCTTGCCTGACCGGAGCATCATCGAATCCGGCCCCCCGGAACAGATCGCCAAGGCCTTCGCCGAGCTCTTCACGGACAAGATTGCCGCGACGAAGATCGCTTGCGCGAAGGCCCGACAGCAACTGGGATGGCCTGCGCGAGCTTTAGGAGCCATGAGATGCAGGTTGCGTTGTGGCGGTGCTGTTCAGTCTGTCCGTCTGCATTCGCGTGGTGCTTCTCAGCCTGCATGCGCGTGGTGCTTCTCAGCCTGCGCTCGTGTGCAGCAGTGCGCGGTGAGCCTGCACGTGTCGCGGAATGCTTTTCAGCCTGCGCGTGTCTGCAATGCTTTTCAGCCTGCACGCTTTGCAGCTTCTCCGCTTCGCACGCCGCTCCTCAGCGCGGTCCTCTGAAAAAAAGGACAGTCATCATCTCATCGTCGCACTCATCATCGCACTCATCATCACCATTCATTGCCAGCGTTGATAGCAGTGTCTCGTTTTTACACGACTCCCACTATTGATAGCAGTGTCTCGTTTTGACACACTTCCAGCGTTGATAGCAGCGTTGATAGCAGTGTCTACTATCCAAGACGTCCGCCGTACTTCACTGTTACTACTACTGCCATCCACCCACTCCAACTATACTTCACTTCGCTGTTACCACTACACCCACTACTACTACTACTACTACACTTCACTCGTTCACTCCCGCCAACTACAACTACTACTTCACTGTTACCACTGTTTCATCTCTCCTGCTCTTATTGCTACTACTACTGTGACTGTTACTGCTGCTGCATGCCTCCAGCTATGCTTCTACATATCGATGTTAGGCTGCTTTGCCGGGATAATTAGCCCTCCCAAGAGTCGAAAAAGACCCCTCTGACCACCCGCGGGGGCCCCTCTCCAGGCCCAGGGGGAGGGGGTAGGGGGAGGGGTAAACCCCTCCCCGAAGGGGAAGAAGGGGGGTTGAGGACAGAGCGGGCTCTCTAAACCACTCACGCCCAAAGGGCTGGTGGGATTCAATGTTTTTGGCCTTTTCTGGCCTTCCTGGAGACCCTCTTGGAGGCCTCTTGGGCCGTCTTGGGCCAGCTTCGAGCCAACTTCGGCCATCCTGGTGGGTTCCTGGCACGTCTGACGCCGTCGGGAGCCGTCTTGGGGGGCCCCTCTGGGCCGACTTGGGGCCCTCTTGGAATGCTCCAGGGCCGTCTTGGATGCCCTCTTGGGCGTCTTAAACGCCTCCTGGCCCGTCTTGGGGGCCTCTTGGGGGCCTCTTGGGCCGTTCTGGGGCCCTCTTGGGGCCGTCTTGGAGGCCACTTGGGCCGCATGGAGCCCTCTTGGGGGCCTCTTGGGCGATCTTGGGGGCCTCTTGGGCCGTCTTGAGCCGTCGGAATGCCGAGAAGAAGCAAATCCCCAAATTCTTCAAAAACCTAGGGAAAATCAATGATTTTGGCATCTTCGGGCCCTCCTGGAGGACCTCTTGGAGGCCTCTTGGGCCGTCTTGGAGGCCTATGGGGGGCCTCTTGGGCCGTCTTGGGCCGTCTTGAGCTCTCTTGGGCAATTTTGGAGGCCGTCTTGGAGGTTTCTTGCGCGGACTGGAGGCCATCTTGGACCATCTTGGAGGCCATCTTGGGCCAACGTGGCCATCTTGGCACCATCTTGAGCCATCTTGGAGGATTTTGTTCCGGATCGAGCGCCTTTCCGGGTGGCCGGCGGGACGTGCCGGAAGCCCCAGGGGGAGTTCTTTTGGAAAAAGAACCATAACCCAAACCCATATAGTCTGGCACGCCAGGCACCCCTTTGCTACCATCGGACCATGTGTTCCCCGAATCGGTTTGGAAAGCCTTCGGGGAACGCGTGGGCATCTTGAAGGTCATCTTCGCCATCTTGGAGGCCTCTTGGACGATCTTTCGGCGATCTTTGGGGCCTTTTGGGCCGTCTCGGGCCGTCGGAAGGCCGAAAAGAAGCAAATGTCAAAATCCTTCGAAAACCTACGGAAAATCAAGGTTTTTGGCCTTTTCTGATCTTCCTGGAGGCCCTCTTGGGGGCCTCTTGGGCCGTCTTGGGCCAGCTTCGGCCATCTTGGTGGGTTCCTGGCACGTCTGACGCCGTCGGGAACCGTTTGGGAGGCCTTTCTGGGCCGACTGGGGGCCCTCTTGGAGCTCCGGCGGCCCGTCTTGGAGGCCATCTTGGAGGCCATCTTGGGCGTCTTGGGGGCCTCTTGGGCGATCTTGGGGCCCTCTTGGGGCCGTCTTGGTTGCCACTTGGGCCGTCATGGGGCGATCTTGGGGGCCTCTTGGGCGATCTTGGGGGCCTCTTGGGCCGTCTTGAGCCGTCGGAATGCCGAGAACAGGCAAATTCCCAAATCCTTCAAAAACCGACGAGAAATCAATGATTTCGGTCTCTTCGGGCCCTCCTGGAGGACCTCTTGGAGGCCTCTTGGGCCGTCGTGGAGGCCTATGGAGGGCCTCTTGGGCCGTCTTGGCCTCTTGGGCCGTCTTGGGCCGTCTTGGACTGTCTTGGGCCGTCTTGGAGGCCGTCTTGGATCATCTTGGGCGGACTTGGAGGCCATCTTGGGCCATCTTCGCAATTTGTTGAGGATGTCCCGAGCGAAACGGCCGTTTCAGGCGTTGACCGCCGCAGTTTCTGGGTGGCCGGCGGGACGTGCCGGAGCCCCAGGGGGAGTTCTTTTGGAAAAAGAACCAAAACCAAAACCGAGAGGATTCAGCACGCCAGGCACCCCCGCGAGGAATCGACAGGGGGCGGCGGATCGAATGGCCTTCGGCACATTCCGCCACCGTGCCTGAGTTGTGGGTCACAGGCCTGTAGGATGTGGGGCCGCTTGGAGGCCGTACTAAGGCCTCTTGGGGACTCTTGGGGGCCGTTTTGCGGCCTCTCAGGGCATCTTGGGGGCCTCTTGAGGGTCTCTTGGGGCCTCCTCAGGACTTCTTGGGGCCTCCTGGGGCCTCTTGGGCAGAGGACTCCGATTTTCGGTTCGTGCTCCCCCTTTCGGGCCCTTCTTGGGGCTCTCTTCGGGCCGTTTTGGGCGCTTCTGGCGCGATCTTGGAGCCCTCTTGGGCCGTCTTGGAGCCCTCTTGAGAGTCCTGGGGCGGTCTTGGGGGCCTTTTGGGCCGTACTGGAGCGTCGGAAGCTCGAAAGTCAAGGACCCCCAAAACATTGAGAAACCGAAGGCAAATCAACGATTTTGGCCTCTCGGGGCCCTCTGGGACGGCTCTTGGGGCTTTCATGGGGCGCCTCGAAAGCTTCTTGGGCCGTCTCGAGGCCATCTTGGGCGTCTTGGACCGATCTTGCGGCGACTAGGGGCCCTCTTGGACCGTCTGGGCGGCCTCGTGGGGCCCTTTGGCCCGTCTCTGGGCCTTGTTGGGCCCGGGGAAGTCACGCGACAAGCCGCAACGGGCCCCAGAAGGCACGCGGGGAGCCCGGGAAGATTTGGCAATTTCGGGTCCGGGCCCTTAGAGAACCTTCAGGATTGAGGACTGAGACTTAAGGGATGAAGCCAAGGACACGAGGACACTCCAACTCGTGCCTCAAAGGCATGGTGGTGGATTGGATCGGCATTGGTTCACGTCTCCCCGCCCTGTTTTCAGCGCAATGCCACACCATGCTGCGCCATGCCACGCTCTGCCGTGCTCTCCTACGCCGTGCTATCTAATGCTATGCTGCTCGGCGTTTGCCCTTTCGGGATCGATGTATTACTTCACACCCGACTGTGCACATATAGAGAGGGGCTCTACGCAATGGTAAAAGGTGGGAGGGAGGGGTTTGACGTCAGATATGGCTCGAGAGCACCTAGCTCGTGCTTCCTCTCCTCTCCCCTGTCTTCGACTGCTGTTCTGGCCAGAAGTTCGCAGAGCCTGCGTGACATTGGTGCTCACGACTTACTACCAGTTAGGTTTTGCAAGTGTCGTTGATGGGGGTGACAAGAAGATCACCCCCGAGGGCGCGAAGATAATTGAATTTCGCGCGTCGCGGCCTGGGCCACAGCGGTTGGTTGCCGTTCTCCAGCGGCGGCGGCGCGGGGGCGCGAGGGCGCAAGGACAACCACATGTCGCGCAGCGCGGGGCGCAATGTGCCAACTTAGATGGCCTAGAGTAAGGTGGCAGGATGGTTTGTCCCGATGCGCCTGGGCACTGCGGTGTTATGCGGTGTTGGGTTATCGTTGTGAATCCGTAGCGCTCCGCATCTCTTCATTCGTCGGGCATCTCCCTTCCTCATCCTCGCGCTTCCTCCACACTCTCCTCCCAGCCTCACCTCTGCCCTTCGCATGTCCATCTCTGCACACATCGGGAGCTCCACCGAAGGCATCCGAAGGCCCCAGTGGCGGTGTTCGCATGCCGCCTGCATGCACATCTCGGCGCACCCCTCACACGCTTCGTGGCCTCATAGGGAGCTCCAACGAGTCCTCGCATGCCGCTGCGCTCCCAACTCGGCACCCCCCTCACTCGATTAGTTGCCCCACAGGGAGCTCCACCGAAGGCCCCAGTGGCGGTGTTTGCACCCTGACACGTGTCGTGGCCCCATGGGAAGCTCTATCGCTTCCCTACCTCACTTTTCATGCCTGACCCCGCGCGGCCACCCCATGCTTCAGCACCCTAGCGATGCCTTCTGGACGGCCTCTGGAAGGTTCTACGGAGCATCCGAAAGAGCCCCCTTGGAGGCCCCCCTTGGGAGGTCCGAAAATGGCCCCAAAGCGGCCAAAAGCCTTCAAAAGCGTCCGAATACCGATGCTGCACGTTTCACTGGTGGAGCTGTGATCGCGACCTCCCCTGTGAGCCCGTGAGCGAGCGCGTGCGAACCAACCCCAGCGATCCTGGAGGGCCCGATGGCACGCACGTTCGGGTGCTGCGCTGGCTGCGCGCGGCCGCAGGCCGCCTGGCGCAACGGCGCCCGTAGCCCGTGTGTCCTTCTCGCCCCCTCTTCCTTTCATTTCCTTTCCTTTCGCTCCCTTCGCTTCCCTGCCCTTTCGTTCCCTCCCCTCCTCCTCCTCCTCCTCCTCCTCCTCCTCCTCCTCCTCCTCCTCCTCCTCCTCCTCCTCCTCCCCCTCCCCCTCCCCCTCCTCAATCTCCTCCTCCTCCTCCTCCTCCTCCTTCTCCTCCTCCTCCTCCTCCTCCCTCCGTAGCCATTTTGGCTCAAGATGGCACGCCATCGCGAGCCCAGCGTGGATACCGCTAGTCCGCGGCCAGTCCCAACTTTCTTGAAGCCACACCCAGGGACGAGCTGCCGTCCACTCCTGCGTTATATCCCGGCGTTGCAGGCCGCCTTTCATATTGCTGTGTGCCTCGTGAGCTTCGCGCCGAGCATCCATATCGTCGCGCGCCCCGTGCCGAGCATCCATATCCCAGCATTATCGTACTCCGTTCCTGAGTTTTCTGTCGCCGATCCCCGCCTCCATATCCCGCTGGACGTCGTCGCTTTCGTTCCTCAGCAGCAGCAGCAGCCACGCATTGGCATCGGATTCAGATTGGTATGTGGCGCAGCGCAGAACAGCTCCGTTCCCGTCGATGTGCAACCATGTCCTCCAGCGAAGAGCGCTCCACTTCACGCAGTGCCCCCTCAGCTAGCCGCCGAAGAAAAGACCGTCGCCGAGAAAGAGAACGTCTCAAATCTGACCGCGCACCTCGGGGCCCCCATGGACGCCAAGATAAAGGCTCCCGTTCATCCGCCGCCCGCAATACATTGGCAACCTACGGTGACAACGGCTTCTCCTCGCAGCCAGCAGAATCACGCTCGCGGAGAGCATCGGGACAAGCAGCGCGAGCAGGCAGATCCTCAGCCCGCCAGACGCAGCAGACGCCCACCTTCGCCATGGACACTGGAGAAGAAGAACCGCACGTTCCCCCTCGCGCTGCCGCCGACGCTGCTCCTCAACAATACCGAGATGGCGTCTGGACTGAACCTCATGCACAGCAGCCAGCTGCAGCTCCTCGCCCCGATCCTGTGGCAGGAACAGCCGATCCTTGGCGCGAAGGAAACGCAGCCACACATGCTCATGCTGCCGCAGCACACGGCCATGGTCTACTTCCAACCGCCGGAGGAGCCGCCGCCGTCGGAGCCACTGCCGCGCATCATGCTGAAGCCGACCAAGCCAGACCACCTGCGCCTGAGCTCGTTCGTCTCCCTGGACTGGACCCTGACCTGGACAAAGCACGACAAGAAATCATGCAAGCACAAGTCGCACATGCAGCAAGTACCTTCCAAGCGCAAGCCAATCAGCCACTTAATCAATCCAGAGAAAGCTTTCGCCAACTTCTCGCACAGCAAGTTCAAGCCACTGAACGCCGAGCCGACTCCCTTCATGCTGTTGTTGCTAGAACCCGCCGCGAACAGGACAGACAAGCTGCAGACCAGCAAAAGATGCGGCAGAAGATCGACCAGATGCGCGAGACGCTCGCGCTCGCCGAGGCCCAAGCGCCGATCGCGGACCTCACCAGGCTCGCCGACTGGGACCGCGCGGTCGACCCGACGATCTTCACCATCGGAGCCCAACGCCTCATCGCGCCCGGCGCGCTCCCCAACGACCTGCAGGGGTGGATTGCTTTCGCCAAATGTGACGCGGACGCTGTCGAGCTATATTGAGATGAGCTTGCTCACCGCTTCATTCTTCAAGTCAAAGGAGGTCGCGCCCTCGCAGTTCCTCGGGCTCTTGCTCCCTCTTGAGCCCTTCGCGACGCTGCAGGAAAGTGGGAGCGATTCAAATCAACGGACACCACGGGCGTACCGACTGACATCTACCTCAACCTTGACAAAGCCCCCAAGCAGATCCGCACCGAGATCCAGTGCAAGAAACTCCTCAAACTTCTTCCGCATCGCTATCCGCAAAAGGCCTGGAAAGCATACCGCACCAAAGGCGAGATCCACTGCAGCGCCATGCCCGTCGCGCGCCTGGACGTCAAGGACCAAGCCGACCCCGCCATATTGGAGTGGAACGAGAAGGCCTTCGAGTCCGCGCACTTCCGCGACATCGCTCGCGGTGCCGTCCTCGCTTCTTTCCAGGCGCTCTTCGCGGACGCGGCTGAGGCCACGTGGCGGGTTTAGCCACCCCTGGGCACCGTGGATGCCAGTCGAGGACAACATGCCCTGCTCGCTCATCACCTGGAACGCCCGCGCGCTCATGTGCCACAAGCGCTCGAAGCGCCGTCGCAAACAAGCAGCTCTGCAGCAGTACATGCGCCAGCGCGCTGTCATTGTCCTGCAGGAGGTCCACGGCTCGGAGAAGCTTCTCCGCACGTAGGCCGACGCCCAGCCCCACCCGTGCAAGCTCTCCTTCTCGCAGTTCGTCGACGAGTCCGCCGATGACGCGCGCGCGGGCGCGGGCGGCGTGGCCGCCCTCATTCCGTGGCTCACGTACGCGCAGCTGGAGCAGCTGCAGCCGTCCCAGCTCCCGATCTACGCCCGCGGGGAGCTCGTCAAAGGCCGCGTCCAGATCGTCGCCGTCACTAACGCAGTCACCCGCAACGCCATCGTCATCATGAACGTTCATAATCACGAGATCGGCGCCAGGGGTCGTGATCGTATTCGACGTGTCTGGCGCCAACACCGTGCGCGGGCGGAGGCCAACTACCTGCACCGCACCTTCCTTGCCCTGGGCGACTTCAACACTGCTAGCCGCCCGCCGAACAGCTTCTTCCAGCCGCAGCCACAGCGCGCCCGCCTCCCGCTGGACAACAGCGCCCGGCAGCAACAGCCGTTCTGGAAGGCCCGGATTGACAGCATGCTGGAGATCGAGTCCGACCTACCGACGCGCTTCAACAAGTCCGACTTCACCGCGTCAGCCATCGACCGAGTCTTCATCAGTTTGCCGTCGCACGCCATGCGTGGGCTCACAGCGGTCATCCGCATCGCCCACGACCCTGCCATCCTCTCGGACCGCCACTTCAGCGACCACGCCATCGTCCCCTACACCATCGGCATCAAGCCGAGGACGCCGCCAGTGGAGCAGGCTATCCCCCAGCCGTCTCCCGCGACCCCACGTTCGCCCAGTACTTCCAACAGATGCTCGACCACACCGTCACGACCCACCTGCCGATCGCGAACCGCTGGCGCACGCACAAGCGTCTCTTGGTTGAGGCTGCCCGTCTTGTTCGCGATGATTGGGTCAGCCGTGCATTTGAAGAGATCGGCAAGACAAACCACTCCGACGGCCAGGTGATCACGGCGCGCTCGATATCGCGAGCGATCTGGCGCCAGGACATCCATCTGGCACGCCGTCTGCAGTCCACCACCGAGCTCGGCTCAAAGTACCGCCTTCCGGACGACGGCGTCATCGCGTTCTCGGACGCCGCCGAGTTCGCCATGAAGTCCTCCGCTCTGCACAGCGACATCGAGGCTCGGCAACGCTCTCTGGCGCAAAGAGCGGCCCAGTTGCCGCGGGGCCCGCCTGGGGCCATCGAGCCTGGGAAGCTCCGAAAGATCACCCGCGCGCCCCAGCGCAGAGCCCTCCTTTGGGCCCCCTGGATGCGCCGCCTCGTCCTCCAGGGCATCAAAACCACCGACCCTCCGGGCCTCCCGACGGTAGCCAGAGAGAGTTGTGCGATGGTGGACGCACTTCGCGACCGCAGGCGCCCTGCCTGCGAGCGCAAGCAGGTCGACGAAGCGAAGGTCAAGCAGCACATCGCCTCGCACATGCCGCTCGTTCCCACCGTCGAATATGGCGCGCCCACCAACGCGCAGACCCGCGGCTTCTTGCAGCGCGCTGCGCCGTCTGCGCCTGGGCCCGTCCTCTTGCCGTACCGCGCCTGGCTCGCCGTCGACGCGTCCTTGGACTTGCTCGAGGACCTCGCTTGGCATCTCTGCTCCAACGCTGATTTGATCCACTATCTGAATGACTCCGACTTTGCCATCTTCCCAGAAGGGCGACAACCTCACGGGCGAGCTCACGACGGACCGCGTGCCAGAGGACACTCGCCCGCCCCCCCCTCGAAAACACGGATATCAAGGCCATCGCGGGCGCTGCCAATTTCCTGATCAAGTCCGCTGAGGCAGAGCGGACGCATTGCGCGCAGCAGGGCTTCGTCGTCGGCCACAACTTCACCAAGCACATCGCCAACCTAGACGCGGAGATGTGCCGTGATGGGGCGCGCCCTGACGCCGAGTCGCACAAACCCGTCTTCACCAGCTTCGACTTCGCAGCGGCAATCCCGTCGCTCGGACGGGCATGGCTCTTTGCATCCCTGGAGCGATTCGGAGCCCCCGAGGGGCTGCTCAGTCTCTTCCGCCAGCTGTACCACGCCCCGAACAGCTTCCTCAAGACCGACGGCGTCCGTCACTTCATGTTCCCGATCGAGTCTGGCGTGGCGCAGGGCAGCCCTGCGAGCGGCTCAGCATGGGCGATCGCGATGGACCCGCTGGCGCGCCACCTCGCTTCATTCGTTGAGACGGTCGATGGCGCTCCTGACTGCGACAAGGGCTACCTCGGCGCGTGCGCGGACGACACTGGCCTCACCACGGTTTCGTTCGACACGCTGCGCCGCGCATCTGAGCCCTTTTGCGCCTCTGAGGAGCTCGCGCTCCTCGCGCCCAGGCCTCGTAAGTGCGTCGTCGTCCCGCTTTGGGCGAAGACAACGCCTGCCACCATGGCTCTAACGAAATCCATCCTGGCCGACTTCTGCCCCTCTCGGGGGGGCTTTTCGGTTTCGGGGCGAGCCAAGTACCTCGGGGCCTTCCTCGGACCCTCGGCCTCTCTTGCCTCGCAGTGGCTCGCCCCTGGGCAGAAATGGTGGCAGCGCGGCAATTCTCTCCAGCTTGTCCAGAGCGGCAGTGATGCCACCGTTCGCCTGCGCAGCACGTCGGTCGTTTCGACGCTCAGCTATGTCTCGCAATTCTTTCCGCTTGATATGAAGATTGCTCGCCGTGAACATTACACGCGTCACAACATACTCAGCCTGCCGCCGAACGCGTTCCGCAAAGTAGATCTCATTGTCATTGCGGAGTGGCGCCCGCCTCCTGTCCCGCGACCTGCTCAGATTTCTGCCGTCGCCGCCGCAATTCGTCCTGCTACTTACACGCTTCGCGGGGAATGGGAACCATTCCACGCGCGTCTGCGAGACACCGCGTGAGAGGAGAGCACGGCTCACTCCTTCCATTGGTGGGAGGCTGGGCAGTGGTCTCCGCCCTTCTGGGGAGAGTCCCATCGCGCAGTTCTACCATGCCCTGTCCAGCGGGAAGCGTGCCGCCCCGTTCTCAGCAGCTGCTGTGGCCGCGGCAAGCCGCGCAGCTGCCCGCGAGTTCCGCGAGGCCCCAGCTGCCGAGCCACCGCGCTGCTCTGAGGTGCAGCGCGCGGTCGCGCTCGCGCTGCACCGCGCCACTTTTTCATCGCCGCCCACAGTCACTCTCGAGAAGCGCATCGCAGCCGGGGGCATCCAGCAGCCGCCATCAGCCCCAGAGCTCGCGACGCGCTGGTCTGCTCTCACCAGTGAACTCCGCAAGGTCCGCCCTAGCTGGCGCTCGGCGGTTTACAAGACGCCTGCTGGGGGTTGGACGACCACCCATCGCAAGCGCGTTCTCCAGCAGAAGCAGCTCGTGTTTGGGTGCCAGGCGGCGCCCGACTCGTTCCTTCACTACCTCTCATGCCCTGGCTTCCTGAGCTTCCTTTGGCCCCCCGCCCCCCCCCCCCCCCGCTCCGCAACGCACTTGCAAACTGGGGCTTGGGCCCCGCCGCCGCCTATCCGTTTGATCCCGACAACGACCTCCCGTTGCTGCGGTCGATCGCGGACAGCGCTGGCCTTCAATCTGTGCAACAAATTGAAGCGCGCCGCGCCGACCCCAGCCACGATAGCTGAAGGGTTGTGCGCTGCAAAAGCATGGCTCTGGAAGTAGGCCGGCTCCAGTGGACTGACGCGCGCGGACAATTTGCCCTCGTCTCGCGTCTTGCCCGCTTGCCCTCGTCTCTTCCTCTTTGAGTGCGTGCGCTCCTGCTCCCTCCTCCCTCTTCCCTCCTCCCTCCCCCCTCCTCCCTCCATTCAAGCACGTGCGGCTCGAGGGCTTCCGTTGTGGTTTTGGCTCCAGCGTGTAACATTCAGTCGCTCCTCGATGCCTCACCGCGGCGCATGAGTGACACCCGCGCCGCCCAGGCCAGCGAGCCTAGGTTGACGGGTTGGCTAAATCGAAGAGAATCGTGTAAATCGTGAATGGGAACCTCTGTATTCATTTTGCGGCAGTGGCAGCAGTTTGTTTGGTGGTGGGCTTGCAATCCTGACCCATCTCCTATTGTGCTGGCCTCGGCGCGCGCGAAAAGGGCGAGCATATTTGGACTGCCCGGCCGTTGCCGAGAGCGAGGAGAGGATCGGTGCTTGGCCCGACTGTCATCAGCTTCAACGTTCAGATCTGCAAGTGCGAGAAGGGCGGGCACAAACAGCGGAGCGCCGCTGCTGGGCGGGAT